>JACXGJ010000815.1:27854-104686 GCA_016801105.1 Esox niger | reverse complement strand
GTTGTGTATTGCCTCCAATTGGGGAACCTATTTAAGTTTACTGTTTGTTCACATGGGTGTGGTTTATTTTGGTTGTTAGCCGTAGGCTATATTTCACCCAGTCATCGTGTCTGCTTTAAGTTTGTATGTTTGTTTTCTTTCTGTATTAAAACATGGATTTCTACATCCACACCGTCTCTGCGCCCGTGTCCTTCCAGCAACATGACAATACCCAGCTAACTTACAATTGAACCACGGTGTTGTCCTCATCAATTGCCTTACCGATTATACGGTTGCTGAATGATGGTGTTGAATCAAGTTTCGCTATTCCTCAGTGCCAAAAAATATTACATGAGTACCGAAAACTATAGTGAAAATGCTCTTTGGCAAATCTTGTCATCCCCCATCCCCCATGAAATCAGAGGAGAAACCTTTAGTGTCATTGCTTTGTCCATTTTCAGTTTCAATAAATCGCAGACTGACGGCCATGCTTGAAAAATTATACTTTTACTGTAGCCTCTAGGAAGGCATGCCAAAACATATTATTTTCATAACAGCAATTAAGCAATGAAGTTGTTATTACTCTACTGACTTGATGTTTCGTCAAAATTGTGAAACCATGAAAAGTCTGCCTTCAACAAGCCTGTGGGGGGACGTTGTTTGAAAATGAACCTATCCAATAACGATCTTGCTGCGTGGAGTATGTGGCAACCTTTGTGAAAAGGCAAGTTTCCAGACCACAAAGGAGGCCAGACAAGATTGGAGGTATGGCATTGCGAGACTCTAATGTTTTATATTATGACAGATAAACGTATCCATCAAATTACGTCCCAATATGTACTGGATAAGAGTCACCCAGTCCCAGATCTGGATCAGGAGGCACAAAGAGAGCCCTGGCTACAACTCAAACAAATAGGGTCAATCTGGCTAATCCAATGGCTATGTGGTGGACATTTGTAGAACCTTCTGGAGAGAAATGGTCACTGCAATTCCGGCTACTTGCTGTAATGTTTTTTTGCATGCTTGGCATGTCTCTGTACGAATGTAAAGCATTTTTGCCTGACTCCTGTTTTTTTGGGGAAGCTGAATAAACACTTTGCTGAAGTCTGCCAACCGTTGGTAATACAAATGTCAACTGAAATTGCATCATGATGACGATGAGAACATTTGCATAGGGAGGAAAATTCAGTGAGCAAAACATTTTAATTGGTGCAAAAAACTGATCCACGTAGAAAGGTAGACGTTTTGATTCCACCTAAAATCACCAAAATTGAAAAGGGGGCAAATGCTTGGAGCAATATTCATCGCAATGGCAAAGCTCGTTTACGATGTCACTCGTGCCAATTATTGTATTGTATTGTATGATTTTTGCCAACCCCAATTTAGGACTAGTATTTACTGCAGAATGAACTGGGGAAGAAGTTGTATAGGTGATTTAATAAAGAACATGGAAACCATGTTTAAGTCGACCAATGAGGCACATCATGTTTTTGGAAGTGAAGAAAGGTCATGACCCCTGTACCCCTGAATGGTGCGGCAGTGAAGTCACCGCCTTGCAATTAGCTGCTCATTGTGAGACCAGGGACGGATTTCTGCTTGAATTCTAGCCCGGGGATACAGCAGAGGGCAGTGCATTTGACCAGTCCTCTCCAGGGTTGAGGGGTTAGTAATGGAACATGTTTGCCTTGCCTCGTTGCACTCTAACAAGTCTTTGTAACGGCTTGGGCGTGTGTGAACTCAATTGGGGTAGAACGCCAAAGAACGCATTTCTTCAGGTGTGTAAAAGTATATCATGAAATTTGGCCGAAAAACATGTACATGTTTATTTTTTTTAAGTACGTCTTGTTACATTACATTTTGCTACCTTAAATAAAGATCATTAAAATAATTTTCTAGTCATTCTGTCGGTTAATATTTATTAACTGGAATGTGCCAAATTAAAGAAAATAAATATTTGTAAGGTCAGTAAGAGATACACAGGACATTGCAACACACAATGATCTGTTACTGTTTATAGTTCCACATCCATTAGCAGTTGTGTTTTTGCCGGACTCCATGTGTTTTGAGATCAAGGTGTCCTGGAGGTAATACTATTGACAATAGTGGTGGTGATGATGATGTTGAAGCTGTAGACAAAGATTTCTGATATTGATTCCTAAGGTTAATGTAAGGACCTCAGGAGCCCAGCAACATCTACCCTGTCCAGTACAAAGCCTGGAATGTTGAGAATGTCTCTCACAGCAACGAAAACAGAATGAGAGAAGAGGAGGAAGAGGGGAGAGCCGATATTATGTTCTTTATTTGTTTCGGTTCCAAGAACTACAGAGTGACAAGTCGTACAAACACTGCACAGCACAACCCTAAGGAACAAAACATCTCGTGCTAGCTGTGAAAAACAAGACAGAGAGAACGATAAGTGTGTGCGGGCGCAGGCGCTCTCGCGTGTTTCTGTGTGTGTATCTCTTCTCAGCAGCATAACAGGCACCCGGCAGGCAGCTAGTCAGACCATCAGACTGGGACTTTGGAGAGCTGATGTGTGTCGCGTCAATGGAAAACAAGGCACGCTCTGGTCGCCCTAAGACCTACACTAGATTCTGTCTGACCATAACACTGACACTTCAACAATAAAAATGGGTAGGTTAGCTTTCTCTGCTTAGTCTTATTTCCCTTCATTGCCGATACTAAGACATAATTGGTTTTGATCCTCGGTGATTCTGTGGTGTGAATACCCTCTCTTTGTCTTTGTCTCACCTCTTCCGTTCCATCTTTCTCTCTCTATGGTCTGTCCCTCCATTTTTTCCCCTCCCTCTGTATGGATGTGTGGCCGTGAGAGAGTGAGTGTTAGATAGCCGACTGTGTTAGTCGTGATTAAGGCCAAAGCACAGGGGTGTCGACGTGTGAAGAATACTGAAAAAAAACAATATGCGCCCGATCTTCATTCTGCAAATGGAATCGTCACTGCCTGTGATACTTCCACTCCTCAATATCTCCCTGTGTCCTTTGCTCATCTCTACTGCTCCTACATGGCACACTGTCGTTTTTCCCCATGTGGCGTTGTGCCAGGCTGAATGCTTGAGACGTATATGACGAGCATACAAATATCAACCCCCTAAGTAAATACACAGTCACCTATATGTGAGCATCAGTATGTATGTGCCAGTTTATATATTCCTGTTTATTAGCATGTGTGTCCTCTCTGCTCAGTGAAGAGATGGCTGCCAGCCTTCTCTCCAAACTAATCCTTGTCCCCATGGGAGCAGATGTCAGGCACAAACAAGCGACAGATTGCCTCAGAGTCAGCTCCCAGTTCCCTGCCCCCGAGCCAGGCAGGCCTCGCTTGGCTGAAGAAGGGAGGTCATTACTGATGGGCCAGGCTAGGCTGCCTCCTACTAAAAAAGAGCATAGTTGTGTTCAGTAGGTCACAGCGCGGCGAAATGTTTTGCGACATGCTCCGTCGATTCTTTGGTACGGGGGGGTCATAACATTTTTGCACCAGCATGAATGGAGAAACAAACTTATCATGTCCCACATTCATGTGCCTAGAAGTTTCCTTTTCTAACAACACCTTTCCATCTTTAGGTGCTTAATCGCCCAAACAGAAACACTGCTTGTCATAGAAAGACATGCAAGAGTCATTGGTGATGAAGTGGCTGACAGGAAGGCTGCATCAAAACAAAGTCAGACAGGGCCACGACCCCGTTCACACATCAAACCTGTCAAAATATCAAAACCCCAGCTCAGATGTGGCATTGAGAGAGACTGAAAGATCCAGAGACATACACAAGCTGCTTCTCATGCTGAGTTCTGCAAGGGAAGTGAAGTGCTTTTAAACTGAAAGAGTGCACCCAAAGGGAAAGGCCTTTTAGCTACATCTTTTGGGTGTCAGGAAAAAGAGGGCGTCGTGTCCCATCGAAGCATGGGTTTGTGCCAGACCCTAGTTCATTTTATCTTTCAAATAATCCTGCTCCAGAGTGAGACGAGGTGGGTGTGCACTTTTGACACTACCATGGTCTTCATTGAGCCAGAAAAGCTCAAATCGAGCATTACTTCAGCTTTTTGCCGGACAGAATCAGCAGAGCCGGCCCAGGAAGTGTGAATGTCAGACTAAGTGAGTCAGTAAGTGAGTGCCTTACTGACTGCCCATTGTTATGTAGCGTAGTGGTTAGACAGGTGGACTGTCAGGCAGTTGATGGGGTTTGATCCTTGCCACGGACAAAACAAATTACATGTTATGATTTGTTCAGTATAGGCTAGAACTGTGCTGGCTAGAAACTACAGTAGCTGCATTATAGTAAGCCTACAGTAAAACTGGTTAATGGTTATCTTGTGATGTACAAACTGCATCGTCAGTCAACATATTACTCTGGATTTTGATTTACATAGCGTAGTTTACATAGCGTAGTGGTTAGCTTTTCAACTCTCATTGTTTTCCGAAGAAACTTACCAGCCATGGAGTGATTGGAGTTCTTGTTTTCATTATAGGTACTGTATAGCTATTAGTTGCCACAGTAATCTCTTTCTAATTGAATGTGTTAAATGTAGTGTAGTGACCCTATTTTACCAGTTATTGGTTTGGATGTCATCTAATGTAGGGAACTAGTTTTGACAATCGTGGAGTTTCAACTATTTGGTTTGACGATACTGAAGTAAACAGACAGCACATCTCGACACACGTATCGTTTGCAGCAACACCCTGTTTAAATAGCGTAGTGGTTACGGACACCGTCTGCTGCACAGGAAACTGCCGGTCGAATCCAGCCAGGGACAACATTCATCCCTTTTAATCGTGGGCTAGCAGAACTAGGCTTGCCTGGTTCCCTTTCTTGTTTAGTAATAGCAAGCACTATTGGAACCCATGTCTGTTGTGGTGTAACTTTACTTCAGGCAGGCTGGCAGGCAGGCAGACAAACAGACAAACAGCTCCTCTATGCCTCAGTCAGAAATCCAACTTGTTACCACCAGGCCATTTTTTACCTCGATGCAAGGACACACACCTGACAGTCATCCCTCCATTTGTCCTAAGTAACCATCCCCCTCTCACCCACACCCGCTTTTCCCTGTCCCCACCCCAGCCGGATGTGTTAAAGAGAAGTCAGGAGTTAGAATGAGGGAGGATTTGGGACATTCTGAGACAAAATGTCCACCTCATCACCTCACACTTCCACCTCGTCATTAAAATTCAGGTGATTCAATGAGAATGAAACACTTGTGGAACCTCCCTCTTTTTGTCCTTCACTCTTTCTTTTCCTCCCTCTCTCTCTCACTCACTCGCACACGCGCACGCACACACACGCACACACACACACACACACACTGTAGCTAGGCTAGGTATACAGACAGGTCTGGTCTTCTGGGCTAGATTCACTTATGTAACATCCTCCTCCTCCGTGGTTAGGGGAAGTTGAACCATCTGGGCCTGGGGCTATTGTACTCACTGTCCTTTTCTTCTATAAACACCACAGCAATAGGTGGGGGGCTGTGTGTGTCTGAGTGTGTGGTGTGTCTGTGTGTGTGGTGTGTCTGTGTGTCTGTGTGTGTGGTGTGGTGTGTGTGCACGTGCTCGCCTGCCTGCCTGTGTGTGCTCTATATAGTGCCGTGGCCTGTAGAGAGACAGACGTGCAGGTCTTTAAATAGCTCTAATCCAGTCCTACCCCCAGCACTACGCTGAGAGCACTGCTGCTGTAGGACGTCTTCCTACCTCTACTGTAGGCCTGTCTCAGTGATGGCTTTAGCCCTTTACAGGCACCATTTGAGATTCGTTTTGAGAGTTTGCGCTAAACTGTTTGGTGGCATGCAAATCTACAATTTATGCATTGAGGCAGATGATAAAAAAGTGTTTTTTTACAGCTGTGTTCCTTTTATCTGGGTTCATTTATATTTTCTGGTTGAAAATACAAGTAATCAAGACCTTATTATCAGCAGGTTTACAGGCCTGCTTGGTGACATTACCAGCCTGTAAATGAGCTAATGACCAATAACAATGAGAGTTTATAGCCTCTCTGCCAAACATTTCCAGTTTTCCCTCCCAACTGCCTAGACATGTTTCATAGTTTCAGTTCCGTGTAGCAGTTCTGGACTAGTTCTGACCAGTATTTGTGGGTTTATCACACTGTGTGAATGGCACCACATTCATCCCATCATGCTCATTGATGCAGCGCCACTAGTCTACTTATTCACCTCACGTTGTCTTTGAGAAGGACACCATTTAATCTTAAATGGGAAAGTTGAGAAGAATCCCAAGGCAATTGAATGGTGTCTGTGTGTTGTTTGCAGGGAACTGGGCAGATCAGTCTCTTTAATTTGTTCTATGGGATGGATGCCATTTCGCACTGTCACTAAGTAGGATCAAGGTAGATCTTGTAGTAAATATAATTGTGTGGTACCGATGAAATGAATAAAATGTTGTCTTCTAATTTCCCGTTTTGCTTCCCTCATAAGGTCGTAGTTTCCAATTGACCGTTTTGGCCTCGTTGCAGCAAATCCCAGTAGGTTCAGCCTTCAAGTTGAAGATTGAGATGTGTTGTCCAATACTCACACGCTCCGCTTCCAATCCCGCCGCTATGAAGCATTCGTCTGTATCCAAGCACTTTGGGAGGACAGCGCATTCACTGGCCAGCAACCATGATTGCATTTGTAGGAGCCTGACCCACCACACGCTAAAGACAACCCTGTCCGCTACGCTATGCCTTACGCCGCGGACGGTGCTGTTTTCCCCCTGCTGGCACTCCTAGTCACAATGACGCGATTATACTGCAAGACAGTGTCTTATTTAGGAACCCCGATTTTTCAACATTCCAATGAATGAAAGCCCAATTCCACCACCTTCATTTGGATAGGGAAATCAATATTATATTTTAATTGAGTGATTCGGCTGAAACTCTTAGCTAGAGGACCCTTTGGACATTATTAATGGCATATATTTAGTGACTTTAGTACTTTGGACATTTTATCTATGGTAGGGCTGACCAGACCCCATACGGCAACTTAGTTCTCTCCTAGTGCATTCTGGGGTATCATGCATCCACAACACTGGGTGATATGCATAGGTGTGTGTATAGCTGTGTGTGTGTGTGTGTGTGTGTCGGCAGGGGTTCAATGAGGTGAGGCCATGTGTGCGGATACAGAAGGTAGGGAATACGGTCGGGAATACGGTCGGGAATACGGTCGGGAATACGGGTAAACGTGTGTGTGTGTGTACGAAGTGTGCATGAACCCCTGTGAACGTTGAACCCAAGTGACCAGCTTACATAATGCATTGCTACTGCAGATCATCATTTCGGATCGGCGGTTCAATTCATCACACACTGTACGCATACAGCAAAGACACACACACAGCCAGCCATTCATTCAAGATGCCAACAGACATTCAGATGATCGCCTAACAGACTCAATCCCCCCTCCCTCTCTGCATCCTTCCACCTGTCCGTCACAACACCCCCTCTGTTCTCTTTCTCCTCTCTCGCTTTCTCATTTTCTCTGTTCTCTTTCTCTCCTGCTTCTTTGGCGGCCCTCTCTGCTCCTCTCTTTGTCACAGTCTTCCTTTGTTGCATTTGTCTCTCTTCCCTTAACAATGGACTCCATTGGTGTGTGTGTGTGTGTTGTGTGTGTGTGTGTGTGTGTGTGTGTGTGACAATTCAGCTGCGTTTCCTTCCAGACTGGCTGCCTGCTACAACAATGGGCTCCTTCAGCCGTGTGTGCGTGTGTGCGTGTGTGTGTGTGTGTGCATTTGTGCGTGCGTGCACGTGTGCGTGTGTGTGTGCGTGTGTGTGAGTGTGCGAGTGTGTGTGTGTGCGTGTGCGCGTGTGTGCGTGTGTGTGTCGCTGCGCTGCTGGAAGCAGTCAGCAGGCTGCCTCTTTAAGCCAGGAGTGTGACAGCTTGCAGCTATGCACCGGCCTCCACCCCCCGCCACTAAACACACTGCCTCACGCTGCCACACACTCAGCTCAAAGCTTTATTTGGGGGTTCACAATGACACGTTGTAACACATTGCCACGGACTCCTTGGGAGTCTAGATAATTCCTTATATAATATTCAAGGGGTATAATATCAGCACGCGTCCAGAGGATACCTGTTTAAGAGCTGTGAATAACCCTTCAGTAGGCTCTTGGTTTTAGCCGACGATCGCTGCCACGATACCCACTGCCTGTGGCCGGCTGTATTGAACTGCTCAGGGTCAACCGGTTTAGGCAGTCAAGACTCTCCGAATACCTGAGGCTGGGTTTTACTGGCAGCCAGCCAGCCTGTGTGTGTTCGTTGTGTGTGTGTGTTTGTTATGTGCGTTCGGTGTGCGTGTGTTTTCTGTGTGCTGGTTGTGCTGACTAACCCAGTAGGTAATTGAAGCAGCTGTTTGGCAGATTGTGAGGGCCAGGCCTGGGGTGGTCAGTGGGGTGTGGCCTGGCCAGGAAGAGCAGCTGCCTGCACTGATAGTGGTGCACCCCTCCCTTCACCTCTCCCTCAGTGACAGGGTGACTACAGGCTGTTGTTCTCCCTCCCACCCTGTGAAGAGCTACGGCAGGCAGCTTAACATACCCTTTGTTTTGGGTCAAAGACATCCCATAAAAAAGCCAGACTTTGTTCTCTGTCTCTCTCTCTCTCTCTCTCTCTCTCTCTCTCTCTCTCTCGCATGCTCTCTCTCTCCTCCCTTCTCTTGTTCGTCCCAGCCAGCAGATGGTTAATGATTCATGGAGCTGGGTGCCACACGTGCTTCTGTGAGTGTAGCGTTGCTTTGAGGACGTGTAGGCACAGGGTGATGGTCTGAGTATTCCGTACGTGCGTGCGAATGACTGGGTGAAACGGAAGCACAGAGAGAGAGAAAGAGAGAGGCTGAGTGGCAATCATTGACTGAAGACCCTACCCAAAGAACATTTCAACCAGCAGCTTTTTATTTGCTTCGTTTTTCTCTCTCCTTTTGTCATTCATTCTCAGTCAGATCATTTCAGCTCTGTCTTCCTCAAACAACCATCTGCTTATCTCTGTTTCTATCTCTCCTGCTCTCCAACTCCCCCCTCCCCCTCCCACTTTACATTCTACCTCTGACTCGTTTTGTCTCTCTCCCCATCTTGTGGTCTGTCCTCTCTCCAAACTGAACACCCTTGGGATGTTCTAGCGCTCCTCTCCTCCTCAGGTTACTAATCCTGTCTTCCCTCTCTCGCCCGCCACTGCCACATCCATCCATACAGTACAAAACAAAACCTCAGCAGCCGCCTCGGAAAAGACAAGTCCTAAACAGACAGAAAGCCACCAGGCGACAGTTGTTCTGTTGAAAGGAAATGCTATCTTTCTCCATCCCTTTCCTTCCGCAGAAAGACACAATACAGTTATGTGATTAAGAGGGGTCGAAGGCACGCCCCGTACGACAGCCCCTTCGCAAAAACATGATAGATTCAATGGAGGGGGTGCACACACAAACACACACACACACACACACATGCTTGTATGACCCACACACATACGCACATACATGTACATAAACTCAAACAATCGCACACAAACAAGCGCAGTTGTACACACTGCGCAGGCCAACCTCAGCCAGTTAGTCTTTTGTGGTGTCCTCTACCTCCTCTGTCTGCTCCTGTCACCTCCCTTCAACAGCACATTAACCACAGCGACAGGCGACTGGTGTTCCCCTGACATGCTGGCCAAGCTCCCTTCTGGATGCATGGATGGAGGGAGAGAAGGAGGGAGGAGATGGGATAAAGGGAGAGGATGTGAGATAGGATATGACATGAAAATAGACCCCAAATCTCCTGACACATGTGAGAATTCTCTTGTGTGACCACATTGTACAAACTGAGGTAATTAAATTCTTATCATTCATTTTAATGGCTATACCCAGTGCTACTCCAGACCAGTTCAGAACAGTAGAGACAGAGGGAATGAATATTATTTATACACAGGGCTATTAGGCAAAATTGTCTCTAGTCTTCTTTCCAAAGCGACGCAGCCGGCATTTCTCTCATTCCACACATTTGTTCATAGAACTTCCAAGGAGGGTGTGGGAGAAATCCATGTTCTATTGAAGAATGAGTTCCTTAAATTCCAAGAGACAACTTAAAATTGCTAACCGTCTGAGTGTCAGAAATTGTAATCTACTACAACACTTAAAGCGGTAATCCAGAGTAATATCCTTTCTTCTTCCAAACCCCATGAGGCAAAGCAGTTGTCCTTTCCCTTCCCACGTCTTCCTGTTTGGAGACTTGCTGCACCCCGTGCGTGTTGTCATAGCAACACGATTCACAAAGATTTCAGCTAGAAATGCAAGCTTAACAAACGTGGTACGTTTTTAACTGCTAAACTGATGGCAGAAAAGTATGTAGACACCCATTAGATTGAGTGAATTTCGGCAGCGCCCATTGCTGACAGGAGAATAAAATGGAGCACACAGCCATGCAATCTCCATGGACTAACACTGTACTAGATTGGCCCATATTGCAGAGTACAGAGACTTTCAACATGGCACTGTCATAGGATGCCACCTTTCCAACAATTCAGCTCTTGAAATGTCTGCCCCTGCTAGTGTTGCCCTGGCCAACTGTAAGTGCTGTTATTGTGAAGTGGAAATGCCAAGCAGCAACGCTAGCTGAGCCGCAAAAAGTGGTAGGCCACACAAAGTCACAAAATGGGACTGTGAGTGCTGAACCGCCTCTGTCCTCAGATGCAAAAGTCACTACCAAGTTCACAACTGCCTCTGGAAGCAACGTCTGCAGAAGAAATGTTTGTCTGGAGCTTCATGGAATGGGTTTCCTCGGCTGAGCAGCAACAAACAAGCCTAAGACCACAACGTTCATTGCCAAGTGTCGCCAAGTGTGGAGTGATGAATCACACTTCACCATCTAGCAGTCTGACAGACGAATCAAGGTCTGGCATAGTGCCAACTGTAAAGTTAGGTAGAGGAGGAATAAGTGTCTGGGGCTGTTTTTATGGTTTGGGCTAGGCCTTTTAATGCCTTGGGACTCGTTGGCACTCATCTTACCTACAAATGTTGTGTTTTGATGACCACTCACGACTAGCGTCAAACGGTTAGCATTTCCTGTTGTTGAATTCAAAGTTGCTGAACACCATCTCTGAGCCGGAAAACAGGAGAAGAAATCCCTAGGAAAAGTTAAGAAGAGCTAGAAGAAGAGGGTATTTTTTGAGCGAGCGTAAAACTGATTGTCTACAAAAGGTTTCCTGCTTAGAAGTAGGTGGAGTGAACTTGACAGTCGCTCATTGAAAGACATGCCAATTACTCTTGCATCTGAGCGCAAACCAAGCGTTATCTTAATTTTATATGTGCCCAAGCCTTTTGTTCCATGTATGGGAAATGCTACACTACAGCATAAGATGACATTCAAAACAATTCTGTGCTTTCGAACTCAGGAGTTAAGGGAAGGGCCTTTCCTGTTTCATTAATCAAAGAAAATGTAATAATTTTTTATGTTGTCCTAAACGTAACACTTATGAGAATGTCATTAAATGGGCAAGATTGAGAGAGAACACAGTGTATGACCACAAATGCTGGCTCAGTCTGATTAACAGTACTCAAAGTTCACTTCCTTGATGGACAGAAGGAATGTGTCACCAAAGTAAATTATTCCACTGTGAGAGGAAGTTTCACAAGAAATGGCCTTGTAGGACGTGCTGCAGCTAAGAAACCATTATTGCGGAAAGGCAACAAGCAGAAGAGATTGCAAAAATTGTTTCTTAGCTCCTGGGAGTTTAAGTCTCTGAACAGATTACCCACACCCCAAAAATAACTAAATTCTTTGCAGCCTCATTTAGCTGGAGATGGGTTATGAGAAGGGCCTTTTTTCTGTTCTTTCTTTTGGTCAATATCTTTTTGTTCCTTTTTCTTGTTAACGTTTTACATTTTAAGGGGGAAAATCAAAATTCTGTTTCTAAAATGTCTTTATTTTTGTGCGTTTCTGTACTTGTATTCTCTTCCTGTGTTATATAAAATCATTTTGAAACCGAAATGCTATTCATGTGGGTGTTATGAAATGAATGTGAGAATATTTACATGAACAACATTCACTGGCGGATAGGATGTTCAAGAGCCCACCACCGTACCAAAATCAACATTCATTGGTCTACTGCATTTAGATCAATTTAGCGACAAATTTGGCCAAAAGTTCCATCCAAACCTGAAGAGGTTGAAATTCCATGGCTTTGTTTTAAGCATCTATTAATCAAAATAACATTATTAACATTCTAATAATTTCCGTGTGTAAATATCGTGAAAGAAATATGGAAATTCTGGTTTTGTGACATAAAAGAAATCTTGAGAGCTCTATTGAGAAGCTGAAAAGTGAAACTCCAGATTAAAATATATGTCCTGAATGGCCCTATATTCCCTAAAGGCCCATGTCAAATGTAGTGCACTAAAAAGGGAATAGGGTGCCATCTGGCCCACAGTCATGTTCTGAGAGGCTTTGTTCATTATATTGGTCCTCAACATCAGATGACTCAAAAACGCAGTCATGGAACGAGACTTGTTGACTAACAACATGCAAACGCATTGGCATTTCTGAAATCTGAAACTGAAAACCAAAACCATTATTTTCATCATTAGGACACTGCAGTTGTTCTGTGCGTTTCATCGCTACCGATTCCAAGAAACCGAGGGGACTTCCCTACTCTCAAATAAAGAGAAAAAGGGAACAAAAAACACATTTGTTCTTAAAATAACCTCTGATGGGGCAGATCATGGTTTAGCATTCAGATCCATTATGTGCCCACAAACTCCATATCCTTGTGACTATCCATCTCATTACGGACATCGGCTGTGCTCCAAATGATATCTTATTACGCTTATAGCGCGCTATGTTAGCCTGGGATCTAAATGGAGTACCATGTTGTTTGGGACACAGTCAAGAGGTCCTTTATCCTCTAGCGGCTCGTACGTAAAGACCACCTGCTGGGTCTCTGCGCTGCGCTGACCTGAGTGCCATGTCCAGATGACAGCGAAGTGGCGGACAGGATAGCTGCAGTGCTCACTGATATTCCACAGGGCAGGAGAAGAAAGGAGACTGTACTGACCGTCTGCTGATCATGACAGGGCTGCCATTCACTGGTGTGTTCTTCAATAGGGTTGTCGTATACAGACTCAGACACTCGAAGGGCACAAAGACGCTACTTAGGACCTCTTCACACTACAATATTTCATCGAGAGATTTTGTAAGAACTGCATTAGCAATTGTTTTTATTGATGTCAACTTAAAAATCTAAATTGTCACACGTCCCCTACCGAAGCAACGTGTGACCCTTCGGCAAGAAATTCTCCCCATGACCATTGCGGTGGGAGAATATTGCACGGTGTGACATTTTGTTGTCACGTGAGTGGTGTAGCTACATAGCCGAATTTTAGAAGTCAAAGCGGAATTCATGACCAATGAATTAACAGACAAGGAGTTATGAGAGAAGTTAATAACTTAACTGGCGTCAGTTAGCATGCTAGCTAGCTAAGAGGCTCCTGATGTGACACATGGCTTGCTTTGTTTGCTTTGCTAATTTTATAAATTTACTGGCTTAAAACATTAATCTTTCAGCACATCAGTGACCCAAAGTAGAGAGAGTGGCTTTGGGATAAGTCGGTGAATGTCCTTGAGCGTCCCAGCATGTGCAGATTAATGTCAAAAATCAATCCATGTAATCAATTATAAGTTAAGTCTGTAAAACAAAATGCTGACAATATGAAGGGGTCTGAACATGTTCCAAAGGCACTCTAGCTCAGGGTAAAGAGATTGTTCTAGATTAATGCGGTGGGCTGGCGATGACAACATGAACATGTTGGGCTTGATATATTTCCAAGTTGAATTCTCAATGTGTGAAAAACACATGCAATAAATAATAGCCAAAACATTGACACATTTTGCTAGGGGATTTTAGGACATTCATGATCTCCTCACTACCCATTCCCCCGCCCATTTCCATGACAGTTTGATTGTTTAGCTGGAGACGCATTGTCCTCTTTACCACATCTGTAGAAGATCTTTCTGAGGTGTCGCTCGTTTTGTGCTTATCGCCTTGCTATCCCGGCCTGATGGGTAACCATTGCAAGTGTGAGCCGAAAGTGTTTCTTGATATAATTAATGTCTCATTAAAGTGAAAGGCCCTTAGCTTCTGTTCAAAATGTTATTACCTACCTATGACATCATTTTGATCTGATTATATTTTATTACTTACTGTTGCGTTATAGTTTTCCTCAATTGCTTTGTTGCTATGGTGTATGTCCTGGGTATGAAAATCCAAATGGATGTCAGTTGTTTCAACTCTTTAAATGTTTTCAATTGACTAAGTACAACCTACAACCTACACTTTATAATCAACCTTCAGTCTGTCTCATCTAGACATTATTTTTTTCACATTGCAATACATGTTTTTATAAAGTAATTGCTTTGGAATAGTGCAATTTTGTTTCTAGGAATTTGTATGTTGTACTTACAAATGTTCACACATTTTTTAAATTTCATAACTGTTGTTTTAAATTTTATACCAAGTGCTGTGAAAATATAGCATATACTGTGAGTAGTATTGTAAAGGGACACCTTTTTGAGTGTTGTGAAAATGGAACACGTCTTAATCAGAACATGCCCTGGCAGATTTATGGTAGCTGTCTGTTGCTAATGCTGGGGTGTAAGGGTGGGAACCCTGAACAAGAAAGTTGAATGTTAACTGAAAGGTGAGGATCTCTGATTGATATTTCCTCCAGCAAATATCTTTAAACAGAACCAGTGGGAAACTATTTAGCTACAGTCCCCAGAAATCAATGGGCATTTTCCTCCGGCCTGCTGATGACCTATTCTGTTGCCATGTACACACACACACAAACACGCCAGCATACACACCAATCTGGTCCGGCACCCTCACATGTATTGCAGCAACCAGCCACTTGCTCGCTCTCACAGCCAAATGACATGTGCGAAGGAGGGAGGGAGGGACCCGGCTGCGGTGTGTCCATCAGGGCTGTCTCCAGCAATCCCGGGGCCCCTGAAATGATATATGCCTGGGCCCCCTCACTTATAGATGACATTGACATTGTTATGATCAGTGGGCCCTGCCAAGCCAGGGCCCCCTGAATCATAACCCCCTTTCCCCACAATGGCTACGGCCCTGCTGTCCATTGTGCTGCATGACCATGACTGTTGTTTCAGGGAAGCAAACAGCGTCTCCTGCTCCCTCCTCATGTGCCCACATGCTTTTATTGACGAGCTTAATTACAGTATAAATAACTAATGGGTAGTTGAGCTTTCTGTCCATATATCTCTGTCATTTTCCTCTTGCCGGCCCTCACTTTTCCTTTCGCTTTTCACCCCTTATTCTTTAACGCCCTGTCGCAACCATGTTGTGAGAGAGGAATGAGTTTGGCACCATAATCCCCACCTTATCTTCCTCCATTCGTGACTACATTTGAGGCGCGTACATGACATCCAGCCAGAATGGTACACTACATGCTGGTTTGAAATGATACCATATGGCCCAGTAGCTGGGCTAGTCCAACAATTGACTGCTTATTGAATAGTGTAATGTCAGTGTGACGTACAGAGTATGTGATCAACATCATAAAAAAACATGCATTTCCCAAGATTAAATTCATTTTTTTTAAACAGACAACAGAAGTGACAAGGTTGATTGGGGGACTGAAAGCTTGTTGTTGCACAACAGTGATAACTGAATTCAATCTTTGCACAAAAACTTGCTAGCTGAAACATTTCTAAATTGTCTGTCTATATGTATCTTAAAGTAGATGGCTCCAAAGAACACCTGACAACAACTAGATCACCCACATTTTGGGCTTGACGAGAATAAAATTAACTGAAGAGGAAGTTTCTCTTCTCCGGGGTTGAGTGTTATGGAGTTTTGCTTTGTGCAAGGTAATCTTAATCTAGCCCTTCTAAACGTTTCTATGGCCTGTCATGTCATCGGGGAAAAGCAATGAGAAAGGAAGGCCCCTTTCAATTTGAACCGTAAATTACTTGGTCATGTTATCAACAAGGCGCATTAACCGAATACACATTTCCCTTTTTCTAAAGTTTGTGATACTATGTTATTTTCCTACTGGGAAGGAAGATTTCTATCAGAATAAATCACCTTGAAATGTTCTTGTGTGCCTCCCAGGTAGCACACGTTTTCATAGCGCAAAGCAACACCACAGTCTAGATTTGTGTCTTGAAAGGGGCTGGAAAGCAATAAGGGCTATGCAAATTGGCCTGCATAGCCCAGGGAGGAGGAAGGCATTGTCAGTAGGGATTTCCTGAACTCGTTACGCTCTAGCAACTCCCTCAGGTGGTTGGGGTGACTGCAATGCAGAGGTCAATGGATGTGTTAGCACTCATGTGACTCAATGGAAAAATTGTGTTGGTGCTTGAAGGAACACCTGCTGCAAACAGATTCTCACAAATCTTTTGGGAGTAGTTGTGATTACACACCCCATAGATACAATTGGGAATACAAAATGATTATATATTTTTTTTTTTATGAAAAAGAATATTTATTACTCCCCAAGCTAATTGCAAGCTCATTTTTTTGCTCTGGTTTGGAGACTTGTCTGGGAGGCAGCCATGTTCCAAAATGAATGTAATCAACTTTTACTCAGTGCAAAATACTCCTACAATGGTGCCCAAGCTAGATCAAAGAACTCTCTCCTTGTTATGGTCAATAAGCTAAAATCATGTCACAGGGCATGTTTTTCCATTTCCCCAGAAAACTGGAAGTTCGGCTTGTTGGGAAAAGAGCATATGGTGATCTACTGGCCAAAGGGTTGACCTGTAATGCTAGGCGCGCTCATTTTCCTGTAAAAAGCAAAAAGCACCAGAAAGGTACCCTTTGATCTTACTGTTACTTACTGTAAATTGTTAGTCAATAGTTTAATGGGTTTACTTCAAAATGAGGGACATAAGTGAAATGAATCATTCATTACATTAATTAATAATTTTCAGAAATACAACAACATAACAGGCTTTACAATGATGGTACACTTTAGAATTGTCTTTGGGATTAAGTGGGTTGAAATATTTTCCATTTTTGCAAGCTTTAATTACTATATTTCTCTCATATTTTTCTTCACTACGTGGTATGCCAGTAAAACAAAAGTGTCTACATTACAAAACCCACTCTTTGTGTAATGGCCCAGATGGCCTACTATCTGCCATACTATGAACATATACTATTATTGGGTATATCTTATATATAGTATGGAGGAAATCATTTTGGAGAATGTAACATTTAGTTAGAGGTTGTAGCTTAATTATGGTTTTGAAGGGCAGTATGTGTTTGAGTGTATTTAAACCCAAGCAAGGTCAGTGGTGGTCCTGTTTTACAGTTTAGTTATACAGTGTGTTTCACTCATATTTGCCCTCAAATCAGATCAGAGGGGATCTTCCATCACAGTGACCTCTAAAACCCCCAAGTACTGACCCTCACATGAAGGACTGGTGAGAGAGAAACAGAGCCATATGGTGGAAAGCGAATTAGCTATGTGGTATTCTAGTCTGAAACTCTGTTATTGAATTTTATATGAAGACCTTTAAGAATAGAGCTCTTGTAAGACAAACACAGGATTATAGGGAGCATGGCCTACAGTCATTTCCCTCCCTCTCTCTCTGGTTGTGTTCTTGGATGGGGGTTGGGTAGGGAATGCGGTTGGGGGTGGGGCTGTAGTGAGAGAGAAGCTGTCTGTGCAACAGACAACAAACAATCAATGAGCTGCTAGCTGTGTGTCTCACTGGGCCTTGTGGGAGGAGAGACAAGCCAGAGAGAAACACAAGGAGATATGATGGGCTAAATGATAAGAGACATGTTCGGGTCAGGGAAGAGTGCTATCAGTACAGAAGGGTTAGCAGTCAAAGGCAGCAGAGTACACAGCCATTTGACTGGATAAAGAACACTGCTGTTTCAGACAGGTTTAGGGGATTGTGCGCCTCTCTCTTTTTATAATTGACCAAAATTGATGAAATTAGAGCAGCCTTATACTAGCCAGTGCAGGGCAAAAGGTCCTGTGACGACTGTAGTCTGGCTACAGTAGTCCTAGGTTAGTTACCTCAGTGATAAATGGCGGATTCGTCACAGAGACAAGAGCAAAGTCTCTGAGGTCAAGTGTCTCTAAGGGATCCAAAGGACAGTCTCTTTGAGTCCCTCTCTTTCCTCTCTCCTCTCTCTCTCTCTCTCTCTCTCAGCTGCTCAGCTAGTGTGTGCCGGTCCTCACCGGTATGCTCTCTATATTTCCCTGAGTAAACACTGGTGGTTCTTGCTCCATCCGGTTTTTGCTAGTGCACTGGCCTTGCAGATCTAAGTTCCATGCGATGTGTACATATTCCTACCCTCCTAATCAGGCTCATCCAAAGCAACGTTTTTTCATTTTAAGAATGGCCACGTCACATAGACGTTTTGTCAACTGTCCCCATAAGGCGGTTTTACAACAGGTGATTTTTTTTCTCTCCTGTGACCATTTGTAATCCTTTGTCGCCCATGTTTGAATGAAACCAATTGGTTTTCGTTTGATGACAATTAACTGCAGGATAATATGTTGTGGATAGCATCCTCTCTCCTACACACGCTAAATACACAATGGGGATCTCGTTAGCGGTGGCAAGGGAAGCGCCAATCTGCCTGGCGTCCTGTTGTGTCACCACACGCCTTTAAATTATTCAGCGGCACTCAAATATTGATATGGAAATCACCACTGAGTGGACGGGCAGGGACCAGGGAGGAAGAAGGAAAGGAGAAGGAAAGGAGAAAGAAGAGATAAGATTGTTTCTATCTATTCTGTATTTTATTATTATTTATTTTCTCTGAACTCACTGCTCTTGTTAATAGAAACCATTTCACAATCCTCATCCTCATTTTACTTTTCCTTAAGTCATGGTGAAACATAAGGAAAGAATAAGAAATAATGTGGGCTTAAACAGTAGAGCTAACTTTACACCAGTGGCATTTGCCCTTCCCCATATCATTCTTCTGTCTGTGAATTTAGGGTCTTTATTGTGTATTCATTACTGTATATTGTGTACAGATTACAGTATGTTGTCCACATTTTGAAGTTCCCATCTATCTCATTCAGAATGTTTTGCATGTTGCAGGATACATAGGCCTTTCAAAGTATGGTATGGTATTGTATTCAGCACATTTGATGAATGACATCACATTTCTATTTGATTTGGCCATCTCCAAATCAAGCTATCACAATCTGTTAAGGAAGTTTTATTGAACTGGTTACAAGTAAAATAATTGTGTTTAAACTCTTGAACACTTTCATTTGTTTTAGTTCTTTTCTGATAGTGGAAGTGTTCTGTCTTTACATTTAAATAGCAGAGAAATTTGCAAAGTGAAAATGTTGGTAAAAAATGTTAAGAAGAAAATCTTGTTGCAGTTAGTAAAACAACAGTTTGTTTGTTTATTAAAATATATGTACAATATAACATACAACCCCATTTCCAAAGTCGGGACGTTGTGTAAAATGTAAAGAACAGAATGCAGTAATGTACAAATCATTTAAACCCTATAATCAATAGAAAATAGTACAGAGACAACATGTCAAATGTTGAAACTGAGAAATGTTATTGTTTCTTGAAAAATACAGTATATGCCCACATTGAATTTGATGCCATCAGTGTGGGACAGAGGCAACAGAAGACTAGAAATGTTGTGTAATACAAAGAAAAGCATGGTGGAACATATCACGACTAATTCGGTCAATTGACAACAGGTCAGTGACATGATTGGCTATTAAAGATCATTCCAGAGAGGATGAGCCTGTCAGAAGTGAGGATGGGGAGGGGTTCACCTCTCTGTGGAAGAGTGTGCAGGCAAATGGTGCAGCTATTTAAGAATAATGTTTCTCAACCTAAATAAGCAGGGAAGGCCTTGCTTATTACAGCTAGACAAAGCCAAAGCACATTCTGCATGTATTACAACATGGCTCTGTAGTAAAAAAGTCTGGGTGCTTAAACTGGCCTACTTGCAGTCCAGACGTGTGACCCATTGAAAACATTTGGCGCATTATGAAACACCAAATACGACAAAGGAGACCCTGGACAGTTAAATGGCTAAAACCCTTTATAAGAATAGGAATATATTTCACTTTCAAATCTACATCAATTGGTAGATTGATGTAGAATTCCCAAACGTTAACCGAGTATTGTTAAAGAGGTGATGCAACACAGTTGTAAACGTGGCCCTGTCCTAACTTATTTGGAAACGGGTTTGTATGTTTCAGAGTGAAAAAAGGATGTTCGCTACCATGGTACCAGGTAGAGGTCATCATGCCAGGGTGTTTACCCGTAGCAGGCAGTGTTAGCATGGCTAATGAGCAGGGACAGACCGGATTGTTCCATATTTTATGTAAACCAGGGAAGTATCATCAACAAAGTCACATGGCCGACTTGTATTTAGCTTCAACTTAGTGTAAAGATGGCACAGTAATTGTATTTCTTTACATATTAAATTGTATATATAATTTAATCTTCAGTTACAAATGAACATACAAACATTTTAAGTCAGCCCTAATGTGTTTACAGCAATAGAGTAAGCCTTGTGGGCTTGTGTGCAATGGGAAGTTAACTCTGTAAAAGTTCAGTGCAGATCGACCATATGGTGCCAAAAGAGTGTGTTAAATGTTTATTACAGAAAATGTGAAAACATGGAACATCCACCATGGCCGACCTTTTAGGTAAAGCAAATGTTATCTTTATCTAGAGAGGGACTTAGTGTATGTATCATACATCATGACTTTGGGTCAGTCCGATTGAGGGGCGTGACCTTTCAAAATGTACATTTGTAAATGCTTGTTAGGGCGTTGTGGGGTAACTACACAAAAACAATAATAATATAATTCTTACAATGTATTTAATTATTCAGTTATTAAACATAATAAAAATATATATGAAGCAATTCAATCTGCTTTACAGTGAAAATAAAAAGAATGCAATAGAATTAAAACAGTCAGATTGTTTCACTTCACTAGCTCAGCTGTCTCCAGGGGGACTGCATGAACTTCAACACCCCGGTATCTCAATCCTTGCATTCCGATGCTAAGATGAACCAATCAGTCCCTATGTGAGATAATCATTGCATCATATCTTACTTCGATCTCTCCAGGGGGACATTTATGCCATGTCTGTACATGCATTGTATATTGACCAATTAATACAGTTACAATATACTCATTCAATGAATTACAGTTAAAATAACTGTTTACTGTACCACCCTGGTATCTCAATCCTCAAGCTCCAACGCTTGGATAAACTCGTCAGTCCTTTTGTGAGAAAAACCCTACATCGATGTCTAAACAGCAGCACAAAAACTTGCATTATCCATCATCGGCAGATTGTTACATTTACACAGAGGTTATTCCTCTGATAGCACCAGAACTGGCATTACAATTGGTAAAAGATAGCAAAATGTACATTTAATAACAAAATAAATCAAGAAGAGAAATATAAAATACAGCATCATAATAAAACATAGAATGAGAAAATAGACATGGATTATAAAAACATAGGAAGCTATAAAAGCTGTTAGACTAAACAGTGCTGTTATAAAACCATAGGAAGCAATAAGGATCACAGTGTGGTTAGGTTTTAGAGCTCAGTCACGTGAAAAGAGAAGTGTTTTTAGCCTGGATTTTATAATGGACACGTTTGGTGAACGTCTAAGATCTTCTGGTAGTTTATTCCAGTTGTGTACAGCATAACTGCTAAACGCAGCTTTCCCATGTTTAGTTTGGACTCTGGTCTCTACTAGCTGACCTGTGTTCATGGATCTAAGAGCCCTGCTCGGTTTATATTCTTCAAACATATAAGAAATGTATTCAGGTCCTAAACCGTTCAGAGATTTATAAACTAGAAGCACCACTATTCTGTAAGTGACTGGAAGCCAATGCAAAGATTTAAGAACTGGAGTGATGTGCTCTGTCCTCTTGGTCCTGGTTAACATTCTAGCAGCTGCATTCTGAATGAGCTGCAGCTGTTTTACAGTCTTTTTGGGACACCAGGCTTTTGATTCTGGATTTATTTTTCAGATGATAAAATGCTGTTTTGGTGACCAATTTGATATGACTGTTAAATGTGAGATCTGAGTCTATCAGAAAACCAAGATTTCGGACTTGATCCTTGGTTTTATAGGCCCGAGAATCCAGCTCTTTACTAATACTTGTTCTTTTATTTTTGTTGCCAAACACAATTTTTGTTCGTCCAGGTATTTATGTGCTCTTTACAGTGACACCGTGAGTCTATTGAGCTGTTGTCATACGGTTCAAGAGCCATATATATTTGAGTGTCATTGGCATAGCTGTGGTAGTTAATGTTGTTGTTCTGTAGAATTTGGCCCAGAGGTAGCATATAGAGATTGAACAGAAGTGGTCCGAAACTGATCCCTGTGGAACTCCGCATGGCATAGCCACCCTATCAGATTGATGATTACCAATGGTGACAAAGTAACTCTCTAGATAAGATCTCAACCAATCAAGGACTGTCCTGGAAAGTCTTACCCAATTTTCTAGCCTATCTATAAGTGTTCTATGATCTACAGTGTCATATTGAGTGTGGGTATTATTGATATGCTTGATGTTGATCATTCCCGATAAATATTGCTGTCTGTCTCTGTGTATCTCATTGTTGAAGCTACCAATGCTTTGTTTATAGACGTCATGGTGAATTTGAAGTTTAGTTTTCCTCCACTTAACATTGATGCCACCAACATGTTTAAAAAAAGTTGGGACAGAGGCAACAAAAGACTGGAAAAGTAATGTAATACAAAAAAAACATATATTCCTGGAATATCATACAGCTAATTATGTCAATAGGCAACAGATCAGTAAAATTACTGGGTATTAAAAGATCATTCCAGAGAGAATGGGGAGGGGTTCACCACTCTGTGACAGACTGCGCGGGCAAACAGTGCAACAATTTAAGAATAACATTTCTCAGCGTACATTTTTAAAGAGTTTTGGGCTCTCATCATCTATGATGCATAACATATTTAAAAGATTCAGAGAGTCTGGAGAATTCTCTGAATGCATTGGGCAATGCCAAAAACTAATACTAGATGGCAGTGATCTTCAGGCCCTCTGGTGGCACTGCATTAAAAATTGACTTGATTCTGTAGTGCAAATCAATGCATGGGCTCAGGAACATTTCTGAAAACCAAGATGGTACGTCCACTGCATCCACAAATGCAAGTTAAAACTCACCATGCAAAGAAGAAACATTATATAAACAAGATCCATAACTGTCGCTGCCTTCTCTAGGCCCAAGCTCATTTAAGATGGATTGAGGAGTGGAAGTGGAAAACTGTCCAGTGGTCTGACATATTTTTGGGAATCAGGGACACCCTGTCCTCCAGACTGTTTCCTGTCAACCCACATTTCAAACAAGCCAGCATCCGTGATGGTATGGGGGTGCATTAATGCACATGATAAGAGGTGACGCAAAACCGTGGTTAACATGCCCTTTGTTGCTGGAATATTATTCAAAATGGGCATGTTTTTATCTAAAAACGATGCCATTTCTCAGTTTCAACATTTGATCTTGTACTGTTTGTGTCTTTGTACTATTTTAAATGAAATATACGAATAAATGATTTGCACATCAGTTTCTGCTTTTATTAGCATTTTACACAGTGCCACAACTTTTTTGGAAACATGGTTGTTTAAATTGCATTAACATTTCCTCGAAGTACACAATTTCATACACAATTTCATAAATTCTTTGTCCAACTAAGCAAGGCAGTTTGCTCCTTTTCTTCACTGTCTCCATGCTTCAGTGTATAAAATAAGTATATTTTTCAAGCTTTTAAGGTACATTTTAAGAGGTTATTGGTCTGGAAGTTTCGTCTGAACCTGAAAACCCTGCCCTGCTTTCAGACTCAAGTTGCACGATGCCATTTACACGGTAAACACAGATTTGAGTTAGAAATGCATTCTTCATCAAGTAGAAATTTTAACTCCTAAACTGATGGTGTAGTTTATTTAGGTGAATTTACAACAATAACTATTTCACATGCTGATATTTACTTTTAGATTAGGGTGTTGGTAACCTTTCTGTCTAGCTAGCCAAGAGACAACGTTGCAGTGTGTGTTTGTAGTCAATGTGATGGGGTGGATTTCCCCTTTAAGTCCTGCTTTAAAAGCCCCAATGGTCTGCCTGTAATTGCAAGGATAGGGGCAGACTTTTTTACACCTGAATTCTTGTAGCACTGCTTTGTAGAAATTGTGTTTGCAGTCAGAGCTCCGATTGCTGCCTTCCTATAATCACTTCTGAATGTATGCAGAAAATCTACTGAACATTGACTGAATATCTACTGTGATTTACTGTGTCAAAAACTGGTCTCTGGTCAAGAAGAATCACAATTGATGAAAATATATCTGAAAATATATCTGATTCCAGATTGGAAATTGGACAGGATGTTAACATGGATGATAAACACTGGAATGTGTTTGAATGGGAACTAGCAGTTTAACAGCCTAATGCCACGTTGTTAGCACTTCAAAAAAATGTATGAACTACTGAGAGGATACATGGTTGTGCGTGCATTTTCCTGCCTGTGTTTGTGTGTTGTGTTTGTGTGCATCTGTGTGTATTTGTGTGTTTGGTTATATAAACCTCTTTTAAATTGTCTGTTTTCCTTGTCCGGTCCTCCTCCCGGCAGCAGCAGAGTTGGTCTGTGTCTCTCTGCTGTGCAAACAAACAGGCAGCAGCAACAAGGAGAGCACTCTGTGATCCAGACGGGCTTCCATTGGATAACTACTTATATAATCACTCTGTTTGCCTGGGAAGAGAAGAGAGAAGGGAGGAGAGGATTATAAAAGTTGTGTGTGTCAGAAAAGGGTTTGTTTTGGTAGAACTGGTTACACAGGACTTCTGGAGTATTTGGCGAGGAGACTAGTCGTGGCAATGTTTGAGTTACACTGTGGCTCCGAAGTGCTGTATTATAATGTAATTGTCTCTCTAGGAAACACGTTCACCTCCTCCCAGTCCACAACAGCAGCTTATTTACTGTAAAACATGTGGTCAATATTCTCCCCAGATTGGTAATCATGATATCCCTGAACATACATGGGAATGTCACGTGGTTGCCAAAAGCCCGCCTTTCCGTTCCTCTTTCCCCAGAGAACAGGCCCTGCCAGGGCATTGTGTTGGACCCCCACCTTATGTTAATGTTCTGAGGAACAGTTATCTGAAGTTGGATTGAAATGTCCTTGTCCTGCCTCTGACATTAATCCTTCATCGCTCTCTCCCTCTGCCCTTTCCTGTAGCTTCTCATTGTCTCTCCTTAACCACATTGTAAAGGATAATACCAGAGGGCGTTGGGGGAAAGGGACTCCTCTTGGTCGTTTGGGTGAGGAGGGGGCTTATACACACGACAGAAATGTTTTTTTCTTGGTGTCCCTCTTTAAACATTGTGCGCGGGTGTGTTGTGTGTGTTGTACGTGTTTACTGACAACCACACAAACAGAGTAAACAAAGGAGAAGCACAGCTTTACCCTCTAACGCAGACATCGCCGGGCAGTCACCGTCTTACCTCGGACTCTAGAGAAACCCGGGAATCCCCTGGTGACCTTGCCACAGATCCTGTTGCTCAACAACCCATCTGACCCAGTCTTTCTGTGGCGGTGGGAGTGGGCGGTCACGTCGCGCCATCCGTGTCACAGGCCTGACCGTCACATCGTCGCCGTGACACCGTGCGTTGCGTTAGTGTGAGCGCGTCATAGGCAGACACCGCGCTGCAGTGTTACACACGGCCGGGCGGACGGGCCTGGTCATGGGAAGACCGTCAGTCAGACTGCTGCTGCCCACACAGAGTTGTCTTTGTGTGGGAACATGCAGAGGATTAGACACGGGAAAGACACCAGCCAAACAGCTGAATTGGCTCCTGTGTGCTCAAGGTTCAAAACACTAACGGGGGGAATTCAGTGTGAGCAATCTTTACAGTTGAGGACACTGGAAATACCCCTAACTGAGTTAATTGTCAGGGGGTCACATAATAACGTAACAGTCCACTGTCTTCTTGGACATCGTGTCTTATGTGTGAGCCACATGGTGTTTGAAGCACCTACCATTCCATGTGGAGAATAAACAAACACTTGGAGATTCTCTTCCAGATTTTTGAAAGATGTCTAGTTGTTGACAGCATACTGCAATGTTTTGGTATCGGTTTGCTGTACGCACACCTAGTGCTGTATATGTAATTCTGGGTGTGTCATTCATCGCAACAGCAATGGAATTAGACAAGCTGGCATTTGCAGTGTGACTTGTTCGTTTATGTCACAGCTAAGCCTTGCATTGATTAGAGCTGAAATCGAGCACAGCCCAGCTACAGCCAAGCTGTTCTGTGTGTGTGTGTGTGTGTGTGTGTGTGTGTGTGTGTGTGTGTGTGTTTTTACAAGGCCACTGGAAGCGTATGTCAATGGCTTATGTGAGTATATGTGAGATACTGCCTCTGTTTCAATGTAATGTCAATATTCTATTGGTTCAGACATATTATAGCGGATGCCACTCTAATGTCTAATATTAAATAAAGACAGGGAAAGATCACGGGCAGGAATTACTCATTTAAAAATATAATTAAACTTTTGGGATAATTTATAACCATATTTGGGCACTGTTTGAAGATCGGTCCTGGTACCATTGGACATTTTGTCCCTTCCTAAGTTACTGGAACCCTGAGTAACAATTCACAAAGGCTGTGAAGAAATGTAATTCTGGTTTATCAGCTTGAACTTGCACTCAAAAAAGCATGAATCCAACCTTTATTTCTCTACATTGTTCAAACAAAAACAAATTTACAAATAATTATAATATTATCAAACACACCTGCCACAATTATTAGCATCCCTACATATAGTCATTTGTGCACCCTCCTTTTGCCAAGATAACCCCTCTGTAGGGATTATCAGATCCTTTAGAGTCCTTAGTCCCCACTTGTGGGCTCTCCTTGTCTGCATATCCCACAGGTTTTCAGTGGGATTTAGATCCGGGAACAGTGATGGCCATTGAAATAGTTTGATTCTAAGTATGATTCTATGATCCATTTTCTTGTGGTTTTTGAGGTACGCTTTGAATCATTGTCTTGCTGTAAGATCCAACAATGACCCAGTTTTAGCCTCCTGGCAGTAGCAGACAGGTGTTTGGCCCAAAACCACCTGGTACTTGATGGAGTCCATGCTACCATTGAACGTAACACGATTCCCAGGGCCTTTAAAACAGCCCCACAACATCAAAGATCCATCAACATACTTTACAGTGGGTATTTTTAGAGGATTTGCACGGCCCCCACGCTAGGTTGATTACGGTTAGGTATTATGGTTAAGGCTAGGCATTAAAGTTGGGTATTATTATGTCCTATGGCGTTCCTTCTCTTTATCCATGCTCTTTCCATCTGCATAACTGTCTTCGTAATCTTCTTTATTTTCTTTATTTTTTGTATTTTCCACATTGTAGAACAATAATGAAGACATCACAACCAGTAAATTACACATATGAAACCAATTAGTAACCAAAAACATTTTCAGCAAATCTGAATATGTTTATATTTCTTCAAAGTAAATTCGCCTAGATGCCCACAGCTTTACTCTGTGAGTTCATAGCGATTCACTTTGCCATGGAGATGGGGTGGTATGAGCTAGTTGGAAGGAAAGGGTCAGTGAGAATCATAGGATGTGGAGAGGTTAGAGAGTACTGTCGAACAGGCGGTTTCAGGAGACAAAGTCAAAGATCAGATTGGTAAGATGACAGGCTTTAAGAAGAGAGAATAATTGGGGAGAGAAGACCAAGGTTGCAACAGCACGCGCTCATCTGGTTAGGGACTAAGTGGGTAGAGTTGGGGGAGAGAATGAGAGGAGACAGAAGTACTCAGATGCCTGGAGGGGAGTTACAGTAAGATTGGTCAAGACACAACATCTAGAGAAGATGAAGTGTGAGAAAAGTGGAAAGGAGTGGAAAGAAAGAAAAGAGGTTGACAGAAACAAATTGAAGGCTGCCAATAGGTGATTGAAGTCCTCCAGTAATATGAGTGGTGAGCCACTGTCAAGAAATTAGCTAATCACAGTGTCCAACTTGTAGAGAAAATCTCCTAGGGCACCTGAAGGATGAATAGCAGCAATGTTAAGGTGGAATGGACAGGTGACATTTACAGTATGGAAATCAAAGAAAGGTCCATAGTCAGGTGAGGTTGAAATAAGTAGCCTTGCGCCACAACCAATGAGATGACTGGAAGGAATAGTATGTTGATAGGAAAACTCATTCATCAAGAGCAGCTTTTATGTATTACCCCTTTTCTGGGGTAATACATGAAGAGGGAACACAAGCTAGTTATAACAATGTGTTATCTGAATTGCAGCCACAAATCCACCGTAGAAATATAAATGTTATGCTCTGATAATATTGATAACGTGTACTGAAGTATTTTCGGAGTTTGTTTTGCACGCCGTGGTGTCCCAGACCAAGTAGAGATTTCACTGTCAAGGTTAACGAAAAGTACATTGAAAATTATTTTCAGAACAATTTATAGGAAAAGAGAAATGACTTCAAGGCCAAATAAACCATCTATCAGCCTACAATTATGTATTATCTCTTTTAAGAATACAAAAATATACTTTAAGGAAATTTAATTTTTCAAAATTATCTTTCTCAAACATGTCTTTGTCCCATATAATATACATCTGGACATTGCATTTAAAATAATGTGTGGCAATATTTCTGAACCCAGAACTTTTCCTATACAGTATCTAACTTTGAATCATTCTGTTCTAGGGGCTAAAGGTTTCTTGAATAAAAATGTAATCCTCATTGTGTAAATGTAATTTTTAGGGGACCTGCGTTTACTCTTTTACATTCTTCAAATAATACTGTGTAATGCAAAATTATAAATCTAAGCCTGTTATTACACTACCAAAGGTTGCAAGCTTTACGTCAGATATAAACAAAAGTGGTTGCAAGCTTTGCGTCAGACATAAAAAAATAATACTCAGGTTACATTTACCTTTTAAATGTCACTTTCGGATGTTGCTTTGGGTTATTTCTACACAGAAAGTTCCACAGATACTGTAGTTAGAGAGGCCTAAACACACGTCACATTGGAGGTCTATGTATATTTCCCATTGTCGTCAAGTAGCTATGGTACTTAGTAATAGGAGGCTCCGAACTCTTCATGACACAAAAAGATTGCTCCATAAAGTTCAAAATTATATTCCACCAAAATGATGGAATATCATTCTGCAAGTCTCTGCATGGCTTTTTCTCAACAATAGCTCATTTTGTTCAGCTACATACATTTCAGCACCTGGCGGGATGAGAATTTGCGAAAACTCAAGTTTAGCAAACACGGAAATGACAAGTCAGCTAGCTAGCTTTGGGTATAAAATCCAACGGCATGTGCTGCACTGAAACATATGAAACGTTTTGTATTTTGCACTGGCTATACCCAACCCTACACATTTTCGTTTGATGTGTTCTTTGCTTGGTAACTAACTCGGATCTCTGTTGAGAGGTGCTGTTGCTGGTGACAACAGAATAATTTTACTGCCAGTATGAGATGTTTTTAGTTGCTTTTACCAATGACAATATATTTGATCTGTTTATGCAAATGATTATGGAAGGACTTATAGTCAACGTCAGTGCTCAGTCCGCTTCAGTACACATTTAGCCAGATGTTGTCTTTAGACCTGAGTAGCGATGGGAAGTACCCCGCTAAGGTGACGTGAAGGTAATGTGAGACAACTGCCATTTTCACTCATTTACAAAATACCTTCTTCTCTTTCTTACCTAGGATGCAAATCTGGCATCATGTCTCAGTCATCTAAATTAAACGTTTCTAGTGTTATATTGCTACACCATCTCTGCAAGTGTAAATGCAAAATAGTATTTAAGTGCTATGTGAAGGTTGTTTATATTCAATTGTTGCCGTGATAGCTATTGCAGTGTGAATAAGCCCAAAAACTTTATTTGTTGTTTGGCCCATTTGTGGCTTGAGGCGAGTGCCAGAGATCTGGGCTGCCACGCTGTTGAGCGACCATGCTCTTGTGCTGCTACCCTGTTAATTGGGCTAGCAGCTATTCAATGATTCATGATTTGTGCTTAATGTCACCACCTTCACATGCCACCCTTTCGCAACCACCTCTGTCAAACTGTCAGACACATAACACAATCTGTCTTTCTGCCTGTTTGTCGGTCTAATCTTCTCCCCATCCCTTCTGACTGTCCTCAGTTTCACTCAGTAATGCCAGATCAACCCTTTTTCTGTCTCTGAATCTCTTTATAGTTCCTTCAGGATCCGTACTGTAGCTTATATTACCAGGTCTTGGAACAAGTCATTCTGCTTTAAAAGAAGATACCTGTCACACACACAATAAAATGACACAGTCTGTCATCTTGTTATGCAGCAGTGTGCAGATCTTTAATAGACCATTTGGATCACAGATCTTTTTCTATAGAAAACCCATGATTGGACCTTAGATGAAGAGGAAATATTGAGTGAACAGTATCATAGCATGCCTACTTGGCCTCCTTGTAGATTAAGGTTTTTGAATTGCATCTCTGAAGTTATTATTTTCAACTGCAAATGAATACAGAAAGGGATCTGATAAGAAAGTCGATGCAGACCTTTTCTTCCTTTGAGCGCTGCCTTGGCTGAGTGCTAATTCATTAAGTAGGGTGTGTTTATTATTGCTGGTGGTTGTCCCACCTGACTGCCTTAAAATGAATCCACCAACTGTAAGTCACTTTGACTAGGAGAGTCTGCTAAAGGACTAAAATGTAAAGTGTAAACATAAAGTGGAATAGAATGAGAACCAGATTACAGGCCGTGTGCTGTCCTTCACTGCCTTCTACCCTGTCCCCTGTCAACTGTGTAAATAGCCAATAGGCCAATTGGCCAGATCTTCAAACATTCCGAGCCTGTCGGTTCTTGACCTTTCCCTTGGGATCACCATGGATACGCTGTTGTCAAAGCGCCTGGTGATCTGGCTGGCCCACGCGCACGCAGCAATAACAGTGTCTGTGTCCCAAATGGCATCCCATTCCTTACATAACACACTACTGTTAACCAAAGACCTATGGGCCCTGGTCAAAGGTAACGCACTATAGAGAGATTATGGGGACACATTGAGTGACTCAGCTCTGGACTCTGAAGCTTTGGCGTGACTACCTTTTGGAAGAAAAGCCTGCCTGCCTGCCGTTATTATTTATTTTTTGTTCAATGTTCTAACACAGACAAGGCAACAAGTTTGAGACTGAAGGGCTTCTTGAGCGTGGCTGCTAGCTAGGACTGGAATATAACAATCTTTTATGTAACTATACTTAAAACTACTAGTGACATAGACAAAAACTGTACTCAGTTTATTTTCTTAGTTTTTCTTTTCATCTGATACTTTGGAAGTTGGCACTACTGATGGTTGTATTGGATGTTGAACATTGGACCCCCCCCCACACACACACACACATACACACCCTCTTACTTCTCTCCCCTGTCTCTCCTCCCCCTGGCCATATTTATTTACCTCCCCACAATGCAATGGGAACCAGAGGACTGAGCAGCAGGGTGTCTCGGGCCAAATGGACATGAGAAAATGTGTTGACATTAGAGTTCACTCAGGCTGAACTGAAACGACAGTTGAGACAAATAAGGCCAATCCACTTTGTGGACCAGTTTTATGTAGCGACAAACACACATTTGACTGTTTCTTGGAAAGTTATGGAAAGATAGAGTAAATAGTTTGCGGCTTCTTTTCAATCGTTGAAATGTATGTATGTTTTGGAGTCATGTGCACGGTGTATTAAGCACTACACAGTGCATGGTAATGACAGAGTTAATTTGTTTCAAAACCTAGTGAGGGCCGGTCGGACATACTTTAGCCTCCATAAAACTCAACAGAACTTTTGCATAGACAATCTTAATTACAGTGCAGAAACACCCTGACCCAGGGTCGTGTTTGTTTTTAAAACAGCCCAAAGTACAATGTCATCCTCTGCAGCCTGAGAGGATCTCTGAAAACAACACTGCACACTTCCTGTCTGATTGGGACTTGGTGTGTTTCTGTGTGTGTGTGTGTGTTTCTGTGTGTGTTTCTGTGTGTGTGTGTGTTTCTGTGTGTGTTTCTGTGTGTGTGTGTGTTTCTGTGTGTGTTTCTGTGTGTGTGTTTCTGTGTGTGTGTTTCTGTGTGTGTGTGTTTCTGTGTGTGTGTGTGTGTGTGTGTGTGTGTGAGGGAGGGAGGGAGATTGAGTGAGCGAGGCTGGGCCCCAGAGGAAGCAGCAGCAGTATTAATAGCTGTGTTCTTCACCACCATTCTTCACCACAACAACAGCAGCAGCATTCAGAACTCGGTTCAAATAGTATTTTAAACCCTACAGATACACAGGTGTCTGCTTGAGCCTGCCCAGAGTGCCATATAGATTTGGAGTTTGGAGTTTGGGGACAATTAGATTACATTACACCGGATGAGCACCAATCTAATAGAAATAAGTATTTAAAAGAAAGCAAATGCTATTTAAACCCATGCCTTATGGCACCTTACAGCAATCACACAAGGACAACAACATCAGGTCCTAGTGGACTTTCATGTTAATTGGGGAACAAATCCAAACATAGGAGAGAACATAGAGTCACAGGGGACCTTTATCTAGGCATGCTGTGTTGTCATTTAGAGATTCTAAGAACACAGATGATTTTGATTGTGTTCTAAGGAAAGAGACCCTTGTCATTACTGAAGCCTTCAACACAATTGGCCTGCTACACAATTTGAAGTAGGTCTCTGAACCAATACTGTTCATTTGGATCTCATGGAGCAAGATTACTTGCTTGAGACGCTTTTAAAAATGGACGTAATTTTTATAGTTTAAGTCATGAGGGATGTTTAGTCCTTCCTTGTATTCATCTGGATAATTATTGAATTTTATATTTTCACATCCTCGCAAAAGGAACATTACGGCTAAATAATGAGATTTCGATTTTCTGGTGCATTTAATATTTTCTGGTCTTTATGAAAGTAAAATATATTTAGCTGCAAATTCAATCTTGATGAATGGACACAACAAATAATCATCCACTAAATACAGAAATCAGGGCCACAGTAAAAGCCCTAGAAAAAACGAGAATTTACAAAAATGTCCGGGGAATGAGAGAGGGAAAGAAAGAAAGGAGAGGGAGCATCTCAGGTTGCTTGGCATGTTGCACCATACAGGACTCAGGGGTTGAAGGGGGGGGGTTGAGGTGGGGGAGGTGCAGGGCTGTCTCTCTGTGTTCCTCCTCTCTCTCTCTGTCTTTCTCGGCAGCAGTAAAGAGGAAGCAGGGGGAACACAAACAAAGACGTGGCCCAACGGCTCTCTCACCGCAGAGCCAGGAAACACGGCAGGGTTACAAAAAAGAAGGGGGAGGGGAAAGGAGGGAGGGAGAGAGAAGGGGGTGGGGAGGGAAAGGAGGGAGGCAAGAGCAGGAGGAAGGAGTAGGGAGTGGAGGAGGAGAAGACCGGCTCACAGCAGGTGTGTTCTTGCAGGCAGCGTGTAGTCTTTATTCGTATGGCTCAATGTCTGGAGTGCACTCCTGAAGGAACACACAAATAAGACGAGTTCTATATTGTCCTATTTCTGGGTAGTTGTCTTGCACTACATTTACTGTATGTTGCTTTATGATAGCGAATGTAACAGGATTAATAGAGGCCATAAGTTATGTGTGTGGTGTTTCGAGTTCTGTGTGCTGATTGGTTGAAAACCATGGTATATATGTACCACGCGCATGATATTACACAACCATACCACGAATAAGTGCTGTACCCAGGCACTCTGCAGTGCATCCTGCCAGAGGACAACTCTTAGCTTTGGTATATTAGCCATATACTGTACCATACCTTCTTGTGCCTTATTGCATTAGTAGAAAGTTGTGAAAGTCTCACTCTTGAACCATTGTTCTGAGGTAGTGAGCGCTACTTTCTTGAAGGCCCCTCCCTGAATTATTTCAGTGTGAAGAGCAACGTATAGTGTAGGCAAACGCAAATAAGGTGTCTTGACTTTTGAAATGGATAGTAGCTTTTCAAATCTTGACATTTCTGTTTAACATTCTCTTGGGAACTCATGTTTTTGGTGTAATGATGAAGTTATGCAACACAACATTTTCGGACCATGTGCACAGCTGTCTCTGTGCTGGTTCAAGGCATCACTGATTAAACATGCTCATATACAATCAGCGGAAGCAGAGGTCGGTGCAGCGGAAGTCAGCGGAAGTGTGTTTTATACATACATATAAAAAACATGATTAGGCTAAAGCGATTTCTGCAATTTCAATGCACAGTCATTTTCTTGTTTCTGAGGGCTAAAAAGTCTTTCCAGTGGCTTGGTTAAAAAAACGTTGTGTGAAGAAGTATGATTGTATCAGGAAGGCATATGCTTCCCATTACACCAATGAATAGAAAGGACTGAGTATTAAGGGCAGAGACACCTGTTTATTTGGACATTACATGCTGGATGACTTTCTCAGCACACGATAGACCTCCATGCCTCCACACATGATAGATTTGAGGGTGATTGAACGAGGGAAGGAGCCAATAAAATTCACCACTGTTATTAATCTGCTCTCTCTCTAAATATATTCTATATAGGCAACCTTGTGTACGAAAAGATGTCCGGACAATGATAAGAGGCTGATCAAGTTTCATGTGTGTAAATTTCCCTAAAATCAAGCCTCAAATCTCTCTTGGCTTGTTTGTCGCCAGTGTAATCTCTTGGCTTGTTACACGCCAATGTAATTTCAAATATTATATAAATGATTAGGTAAAATCTGTCACTTTTCTCTCTTGGCTCTCTCTCGTTTGCTCTGAATCTTTTGTTGTCTACAAAGGCTCTAGGCAATGCTGGTTGCTCTTGTGGTGGAGTGCAGTTCACACATTGCTTACTCCCCTGTGCTTCTTCCCCACATGCAGGTGCTCTATTGCTCAATTATTACCCCTTTTATACACAGACAATAACAAAATTGCCATGTTTGCTTTTTATAGCCTTAGATGCTTCTTCATCTGTCTGAAATGTGCGGGGCGAACAACAGTGGAAAAATACCAATAGGTACCTAAAGACTATTCCTGATTCTTGCATTTTCAAAGTACAGGTATCAGGTCTGTTTAAACCAGTCTCTACTGTATTTCAGGTACAATCATAACTTTTAAATCGTTTAACACCTCCCTAATTTCACCAGCAAACTGCTCCGATGGTTTAACCAAGCCCCCCACCAGGGGCATGATGTTTTCATCTGCTAAAAAATTGCCATTGCACTCTTGTCTGCCCTTGCACACTTGTACACATTCAAAATAAATCCAGCCTCCAAACAGTGCACTGTGCACCAGCAATTGGATATGTTGCAAAAAAGAAAACATTCAAAGTGAAATAATATTTGTTATTAGGATCACTACAGTTTTTGCCCTATCAGTGCATCTAATGATATACACACAAGACTGCGTCTGAGCCACATATTTCCTGCCTTGACAAAACCCACAATGCATTTGTTTTGAAGTCAATTCACTCATTTACATGCAGCTGACATATGCAGTCATGTTAAATTATGATGTGTTGACCTAAAGTTTTCTAGGCATTCACATTTTATCTATACAGCATAACCCAAATGTTTATTCGGCTGGGCCAGCAAACCAGGCGGCCCTGGTTTACTTCCATCCCTCCCCCTCACCTCCCCCTCATCTAGCTCCCAATTTGCCAGGTACCTATAAAAGGGTACATCTGTAATGCTTTGGTGAATAAAAGCAGAAACACATTGAAGCAATTGAATTCCATCTGCTGGCTGAGAATACTTCTTACCTGAACTCGGACAACGTTTTCTAACGTTTTTGTAATGTTCAGAGTGCTTGTTCACCATGTTCTGCACTCCCAGAAGAAAACAAATTGTATTAGCTTAAGTAACTTTGTGCAGTACATGATAGATGGCTAGCTAGATAGCTGACTAATGTTAGCTATGTAAAAGATAGCAAGTGGCTAAAACAGATGGCTAACCTGCTATTTTCAAACAATGTATAATTATTTTAGAAATCATGACAATGTTCTGTAACTAATGCTTAAGACTTTTAATTATTTGGTTGATTATAAAAATAAAAAAATTGTGTCAGTATTTAATGAGGTTGTGATGTCTAAAACACCCCAATAGCATTTAAATATTACCATGTCTGTATGATTCCATTCATTTAGATTCATTCTGTTCCATCAATCAAATGGCATGTCTAATGAATGCTCACAGCCCTGATCAGAAAAACAGTGATCCATAAATCACAGTGGCATCCAAATGACTAAGTTTAACCTTGAATCCATCATATCTGCCAGCCTAATGCATGAGTACTTAATGTGTTAAGGCCAAATTTGGCATGTTCTCACTTCATCTGAAACAATGAATCTGAAGATTGGAATCCGTGCAAAAGTCTGAGCTTATTGTATTGTGATAGTAATTGCATCAGCAATTATGAGTTGTATTCAGTAATGTTTTGGTATTCAATCAAAGGCAAACTTCATCAAAGGGAATGAGAGAGTATAATGAACATATTTAGAATGTAACCAAATAATTCTATCTTTCTACTTAAATTGAGATCATATGAGAATTGTTTGTAGATTGTTCTATTACTATCCTGGTGAAAATGTAGTTGATAAATATCTCAAAATAATTTTTCATGCTGATGGAATCTTCTAGTCCCGAGGTCTGATTGGAAATGAGATCCGGACCATTTTAATATGAACCACAGTACGTCATTTGGAGAAAACAGGAAGAGATTGTCCATCTACTGTCTTCAGCTCCTGGTCATCAAGGAAGATGCATCTTATTTGAGTAGATGCATCTTATGTTCATACATGGTCTTCCCAGTAGTCTTGAAAAAATCTGCCTGTTCTTTTTTTGGTCCTAATGGCAAACTCTGTTCCATACTCTCTGATTGGCTCAGAGGAGAAACGTACTAATCAAACACTTTTGGTGAGTGGTCACCAACACAATAAGTGCCCGATTAAACTGCAGCTGAACAATTGCCGCAGTGTGTAGGCCCTCTAAGGGGCTTTTTGACTCTAAGGGTCACATGAACACACAATGTTTGTACAGGAAGCACTGTGAATCTGTAAGAACAGTATATCTGACACATCTATTCTATACATGTGCTCCACGCTCCCTCCCACTCTTACTCTGTCCTCCTCTCCCCTCCACTTCTCTCCTAATTTCTCCCCTCCTCCTCTCTCCTCTCTCCTCTCTTCTCCTCTCCTCTCCTGTCTTTGTCGAGCTCACGGTGGTGTGTTCTGTAATTGTGCGATGGCTGTGTGATTAAGTGAAGCCCATTAAACATGTGATCACTGTTGGAGACCAGAGCAACTGCTAGTGTTATGGAGGAGGACAATGATCCGAAGTGACTTGTTATTTCCAACTAGCATGATAGAATTACTGTACAAGGAGTTCTGGACCAGGAGACACGGGTTGGGTTGTGTAACATCACAGTCTTCATTTAAAAAAAATTGCATTTAGATGCTGAATTGAAAGGAACAGACATACTATAGGTCAAAATGCTGTACAAGAAACAAATAAAAGTTAACAGAGATACCTGTTACCTATGCAATGTGCTTTTCAGTTTCCGATGCTAACTGGTTTGATGTAAGAGACCTGTCGTTTATAAGTAGACATGGGTCTGGGGATTTTCTGGAGTAAGAATAACAATTGCAAGAGGAAAATCATCTTAATTTCATCAAGTCTTTGTTGCAAGGACATTAGGAGGGCAATATTTAATATTTGCTTTCAGTTAGTTTTTTCTTAAATGTGAGATGTTCTAACCAATATGGGTCCGGTATTCGCATACGCTTTTATCCCAATTGATTTGCAGCCAGAAAATCGACCAAACAGATCCTTCAATTGTTGTACGGCCGGGATACAAAATGAAGGGCCAATTACATAGAGAAGAATGTCATCCTTGTACATTTCATTTAGTAACCATGTATTGCTGCATGTGATCTGACGGTTTGGTCAAGAGGCTAACTGGATAATTCAAAATGTAATGGGAATAAAGAGCAACCCTGTATCCTCCGCTTATGGAGGTTAAATCAAGGGGACAGTGATTGGTTGGTGAACATTGTAGCACAAGAATTCTTATATAAAAGTTCCATTTATTGGGTTCCATTTTATGAACCCATTTCCGTAGATAAGACCATTTAGCTTCAGTGCATCAGAAGGTATGATAGGGATGACCGCAGAGGATACATTACTCTAAAGAAACGTTGACATTTCAGAACAAGTTTCTGTAAGGGATTAAGCAGGTCTGACCTAAATGTGCAACTTTGCCCACCAACAAGCTGAGCCTGTTGGCCAGAGTCTTTGCTAATGCTGATTCCTTTCTTGTTCTTATCATGCTGCTCGCTCAACCGGGCTGTCTACACCAGAATCCTCACACGTCGGAAGGAACACACTCTCCAAGCTTCTACCTTGATTGAGCTCACAGATGCCTAAGCTGCGACAAGAAGTCGCAAGAGTGCATTCACCAAATGGGACCCCTGGGCTTATCTGGCAGGATTTGAACCCTGATCCCCGATGACACAGTTTACAGCAAGGCAGTGACTTTACCTGTGCTAGCATTGTTTGTGTTGCGGCGAGAAATGTTTGTGCCAGACCTATTCCAAAACCTTCTCTTTTTATGCATCATTGTTGAAACGGGTTTAGCCAGAATTGGTGGTAGGGCTTATTTTTACTGGCCTTTTCATAACTGCTGGACTTTGCAGAATCTCTGAGAGAGTTATCTCTGCATTTTAGGTAGTCAGAATCCTGTTTGGGAAGGGCAGATTACCCTCCGTCAAAAGGTCCTGTATGTTTGAAGGATTCATATCTGCTCTAACCGTAGTATACTATGATGCATATAACTGAGTCTTTCATGAATGATCCTTGGATGAAGAAGTATTACCCAGTTATAGACCTGACTTTGCAAATGTTACAATCTTCCTTAATTTTACAGCTGAGGGTCTGACCAAACTAGAATTTTGAATAATTGGATGACAAACATTTTGCCTATCCAGTAGGTTCATTTGTCTATTCTCTTCTACAAATTCTGCCTTGCTTTGTTTCTTTCTGGATCCACAGAAAGGTATGATACAGCCCAACCCAGCCCAGCCCCACTCAGATAAATCTCAAGGGAATTTCGCAGATGGGGAAATCTCTGTGTTGTAATTGGTTTGAAAAAAACGTAATTTGGGGCTTTTATATATTCACAGAATACTGGTTTTGTAAGGAGCTGAGGATTTAACTTCCACACCCTCGCGCCAGGCACAATTTCACCCAGTCTACGAAAAAAGGAGCTGATGTGGAACTTCACGTTATTGGTATATATTGAAGATGTAGTAGTCGATTGAGGTATAAACATAATTAGGTATAAACAAAGTATAGTAAAATTAATACTGCTTAGCCTCTGGGTTGGAAGTCCTCCAGGCATTAAAATACATTAGTGTTCTTGATGAACTCATTCAATAACTTGCATAGCAGCAGGACTAGAACAACATTTGGGTTTTCTCCAATGATCAGATTAGTGAAATCTGATATCAGGGCTATCTTTATTCTGAAGGTGACACTATTCATATTTGGTACATAGATAATCAGTAGAGGCATAGCATAGGTAGAATGGATCTCTCTTACTACGATCAGATAGCAACCGTCTCTATCAGTAATAGTGGTTTTTGTTGGATGGGAATTCCTTTTTGTATCAGAATTGCTGTACGTCTTCCTTTAATTCAGAAAGTAAAGTGATAAACTTGACCCACCCATCTGCATTTATGTCGTGTGGGATTCTTCTGGACATCTCACAGTTGGATATTCTGTGAAATAGTTGGAAGTAGGCTGTGAATTGAAACGTATTGTGAAATGCCTCATGAACATAACATTAGAAGCACAACAAACATGTCGACAATATTTCCCCACTTATTGCAGCAATAGAAGAGGAAGGCCTGTTTTTCAAACCACAGAGAGAGACAGGCAGACAGACCGACAGACAGACAGACAGAGAGAGAGAGAGAGAGAGAGAGAGAGAGAGAGAGAAAATGAACAGAAAGGACAAAGCAAACAAATAAAGGGGTGGAGTGTGGAGAAACAACATTCCATGAACGCTAAGAATAGCACGGTCCTGGACTGGACCCTATGTTCAGCTAAAGTCCAACAACTAGAGTTCTGACAACAGAGAGAGTATCGTAGTATAATGCTCTGCCAAGGCCCAAAGGCTGCCACGTTGTTTGGCAAATCTGAACTGCCCTTACTTTCCTCAAATTGGGAAAAAAACATGTTTGTTTGGAATCCCACAAATGTTGTTTTTCACAGACATGCATCATGGTCATAAGGTCATATATAAATATATATATATATATATTTACACACACATACACACAGAGTCACGTAGCCAGAGCATTACTCACGGTCTGTCACTCAGTCATTCAAACCAGGATGTTACAGACCTGACTATCTTACCAACAGCTTCCTCTCTAATCTACACGTTTAATTTATATTTTTTTGTCATTTAGCAGATGATCTTAACTAGAGTGACTACAGTAGTGAGTGCATACTTTATCCCCTTTTGTATTGACTTTTTCTATCCTTCTCTGACATTGTCCTCAACATTCCTTTTTATTCGATAAAAACAATGTGTGTGCCGGATAATGATGGAGACTGTTTTATTTGATGTGTTTTTTCATCAGGGACTGTGTACAACATGTTATGACACCAGATGTCCGCTGCAGACCCAGAATTAAACAGTGACTGTGGTACTAAACCAGTGGGGAAAAGGAGAATTGTAGAAGCACACCAGGACACAGGAATATACTGGTGACCCCCCATCCGAACCCATCACTGCCCACAACACATACATCCTTTTAAAAAAACATATGCTTTCAGTCTCTGTTACCTGGAGCGGCAGGTGGGCTGCCCCTCCCTCAGTGTAGTGTGTGTGTGAGCGTGTGCATGTGCCTGCATGTCTGTGTGTGTGTGTGTGTGTGTGTGTTACTTTCAGGGAGCTAAAGCGGTGAGCCTATTGTGCGTTCCAGACAGAGGAGACTTGTGGAAGCCGTGGTGTGTTGACCCATCCCTTAGGAGAGCAAACAACACTGAGTCATTGTGTTACCTCACCTCCCCAACTCCTCCTCCTCCTCTCCAGAAGCAATGGCGGAGCAGTTAGCACCTCTTCTCCACGCCTGTGCAAGTGTGTGCGCACGCTTGTTTGTTCGGGGTGGTTTTCCTGTGCAGTTGATAAGGGGAAGGGGTTGAAGTGGCATGCTAACATCTAAACAGCACAGCTGTTAAAGCTGTTCATATCATCTACTTATACAAATGTCAGACCCGAGAGAGATACTGAGAAGTATAGAGAAAGAGAGAGAGAAAGGGAGGGAGGGAGAGAAGAGCATTCACACTGTTAGCTAAAGAGTATTGTCTTTGCTTGCACAGCTTCCCAGAACTAAAAGTCCATTATTCTGCCACTGCACGGCTGTAAGCACATATTTTATTTAATGTAAGTGGCAATTTATTTCAATGACCTTTTTAACAAGTCTATTTCCTTTCTCTCTCCCTGTCTCTCTCTCTGCACAAGGACTGATCTAAGGTTGAATACCAAATCACACCCTATTCCTCATTGACCCTGGTCAAACGTAGTGTGAGGAGAATAGGCAGCCATTTGGGTCGTGGCAGTTGCATAGGAGCTCAAGCGCAGTCTATTGTGATTAGCGGTGCATGTGGCACTTTGGTTGTGCAAGCAATAATTGCTTTGGCTAAAACTGCGTTAATCGTGTTTTGACAACACGTAAATCCATTGAAAGACTCGTAGAAATATGAATACAAAGAAAGCTAGTGTAAACAAGGGGGTTGTGTGGGGGCTGACTGACTGGAGTGGGGGAGAATAGGAAGAGCATGTGCCTGTAAGTTTGAGAGGACTTACAGAATGCAATGAGTAATGTGAAACCTGGGGTGGACATATGGTGAGGAGAGGAAGACTCTGTATATGGAGAGAGAGGGGGAGGAGAGGAGGGAGGAGAGGGGAGAGATAGGGAGGGATGGGTGAGAGATAATCAGCAGCTACTGTGCCTTATCTTTATTTACAGTAATTGCTTTTTTGTTCTAGTAGTGTGATATAAACAAATTATATACATCCTTGTGTTTGCAGATAATCTATCATTAACTTCATCTCAGATTAAAAACACACTTCTGGGATATAATTCACTTATTGTCATTAATATGACAGATATGGAAAAGAATTATCTAATTGGTTACTAGATAGATTATCAAGCTAGCAAAGTTGAATATCTTTTACTTTGCCCCTGAGCAAGGCAATTAACCCTATATATGCATGTTGCTGTAGAAGAAAGGGAGTTCTTAGTCAACTAACCTGGAAAATAGGGTAAATATTTTTGATAATTTTTATGTCAGAAACGTTGGATGACGATGACCCAGAATACCGTACATTGTCTTTAAATTGTCTCTTTTCCCTGACAAATCCTCAGAAGACGAGGCCAGCACAGAGAATCCGCGTCCATTTGCTTAATACATTATGCTGACCGGGCAGGTTCCAGCAGCACATGCGGATCCACACTTGACTGGACACGAATCAACCAACCACCAGCGAGCTGGTTGACAAATGTTCTCCCCTCAACACCTGTGGAAAGATCTTAAACTCTGGTCCAAGCACCACAATGAATAAGTCCTATTTTACACCTTGAGCCGAACTCAAGAAATTACAACACAGGAATCAATGGACAGTGGAATGCTACCCATTCATGTTAAGTGCAGCTGCACTAATTAGCATATAGCATTGGTTAATGTTGTCAGAGGCAATGTGTTTGTGCTAGGCCTTGCAGAACCTTCAGATCTGGCCATGGACAAATCAGTTTAGAAGAGGGCACTACTTTTGAATCTACTGGACTAGCTATGGTGCATCCATACAGACAGATTAGATTAGTAGACCACCTCCTCGGTGTCTTTTCCTCAGCCCTGGAACAGAACAGAGCACAATGGCCTAGCTGCTGAATAGACAGAGAGGCTGGGAGTCTGGCCGACTCTGGGGCCCAAGAATAGGACACATTCCTCAGCACAAAAGGGTGTGTGAGTGTGTATCTGTGTGTGTCAACAGTACTGGATGCCAGGCTCCAGCAGAGAGATTCTGACTCCGTGGTCTCTCCAGTCTCTCCGACAGGATACAAGAGGAGTGAGGGAGCTATGATGAGGGGACAGAGTGTATTGGTTGCGTGAACATAGGAAGTGAGAGGGAGTAAGAGAGAAAGAGGGAAGGAGAGAATGAACCCTCTGTCAGTCATTGTGCTCACAGGTCGGATGGTCCCCTTCTGTGGTGTGCGTTCAGTCTTCTTCTGTGATTCTTGTTTCTGTTCAGCCGTGGTACACGGAGCTGAATGTGATGTCATGTCGTTAGCACATGCTTCATGCTAGCAGGCTCTCTCTGGGGAGGCTGCTGTTCACATGCATATGTATCACCAGGCTGTTTCTCTCTGGCACAATACATTTGCATAGCATGCACCAGAACCTACCATAGCCGTATCTAAATATAATAGTACATTCTAATACTGTTCTATGGGCCTACATCAACCACAATGCTTTTTCAGTTGGATAATGTGGTTAACCATGAATACCATGTTTAATGAAGGCTGTTTGTGGATAAAGGTAGCATGGAAAGTCTAATCATTGGCATACCTGTTACTGTATCATAACCACGGGAGTTTAGTACACTACATTCTGATCGTTGTTGACACGATAACCTTTAAAGGCTCATAGTAGCACAACAATACAATATGCGGCCACAACCAGTACACGTTAATTCTGAAGATTACAGTATCAGTTAATGAATTGTCTATGGTGTGATGCGCAAAGTCTGTACTAGGGGTAGCCCTCTGCATGTTCTTTGCACAGTGATTACAAAGCGAGCCAATGAGAACAAAGGATACGGAGACGACGGTAGCTCCACCTCTCTTCACTCTATCTCCGCTGGTTGGTTTATACATGTATATAATCCTGGAGCTGACCCAGAAAAGTAACTCCAGTGACGGCAAGAAGGACTGGAAGCTCATCTCGCTCGCAACACCCGAGAGCACCGACTGTTTCAAATCGTTGGAATACATTTGGAGAATCGCCTTTGAAATTTAGGACGGAGATTCAGTAGCAGAATAAAAACTAAAATAATTCCAGTACAAGGACATTTCGCTGGTAAGTGTTTTCTGGAGTGGCCATGCATTTCAGAAAGAGGGAGAGTGTCCTATTGCTGTGGGTAGGAGAGCCATTGTTCGATTTATTTCGTTTTTCATAAGCGCTTTTTTCAATACAGATTGTCCAGATATTGCATAGTAATGATGTATAACGTATAACAATACGATTAAACCGTCGACATTGAAACATTTGTTGATTTTAACAGGATTTAACCTCTTTGTTGTGGTATTCAAAGTATTTACTGTTCATTTAGATCTTCCACTTTGTAAATCTCTAGACTACACGGGTAAAATGAACATAATGTAGATGTGTATTATTTCTACAACTAGTACGGTTGACACAATGTGGGATTAGATTGAATGGATGTTTATAGCTATATAAACATTTACGCGTGTAGCACAAACGCATTTTTATGGATTGTGTTCTGCAATTGGTAATGCCAATCCAGATGACAATGCCAATCCACATTTTCTTTCGAAATTGTGACGATTTTCGAAACTAGGCTTGCATCGAATCCTAGGTTTTTATTGACTGACTAATGCACAAGGAGTTTAAAACGGACACATTAGCGCAGGGCCACTGGAGTTCATCTTTGAGGAAAAGAGAAGAAAGAAACACGAAATTCTTTGTTTTCACGTAGACAGTGAAGAGACAGACACTCTGAGGTAGGTCCACGGTCATATTGTGTCCATACAGTGATAGACACAGAAATGTTATTATTTTATAACCTTGCGTGAATTTAATGTGGCATTTTAACAGTTACAGAGATACAGAAATACCTATTCCATTATATAAGAATTAATGGTACTTCTATTTTTTGGGGAACTTAACAGCTATTATTCACGAAATCAAAATCTTAATTACAAACTTCCATTTGTTAATGATTGTGCGTAACGAAATGTTTAGCACGTTTGCTCTCACTGTCATATTGCATGCACTACCGTATTTATTACCTGGTAGATATCGATTAAAATTCGGCGAGCGCTCCTCTGCGCCCCTTAAACGACGAAGGTATGGCTCTCACCACGCTATATACTGTAGTCGGCTGCATAGTGGCAGCAGATGCAGAGTGGTATCCTATGCATACCGTTGCCATTGTCTCAACGGTTAAACCAAACGAAAGCGTAAACAGCCCCTAAACGTTATCTGAGTAAGAATGTTATAGAGTACTGACTCATTGTTTGAATCACTCATAGTCCATCTCTCACAGATCCTTTGGTATAGCCTTGTGTCAGAAATTGTTCTCTGGCGGCTAGATAATCTGATTGACAGTTTTTCAGTGTCTCCCGAACCTTTCCTCAGACCCCGACCATTTCAATACAACCGCAACTGCTTTATGCCCCCCCCTCCCCCCCAAAAAAATACTGGAGACATCAACATGCCCCCCCCATCCTCCATATGGTGACAATAAATTTCTCCATATGTGGTGTGTGCCTTCCTTGGGGACATCATAACTAACAAAAACACTGTCCTTCCTCCCGCAGGGTGAGAGAAGCCATGGCCGACCACATGATGATGCCCATGTCCCACGGCCCCTCTGCCAGCGGCCTCCACGGCTACAGGATGGGGGGTATGGGTGTCCCCCCGCAGCACGCCGTGCCCCAGCAGGGCCTCCGCGCCCTGCCCGGCCAGGTCATGCACTACGGCCGGGCGCCGCAGACCTCCATGGAGGCCGCCATGAGGCAGAGGCCTGGCCCGGGCATGGTGGGGCCGGCTGGGATGAGCAGCCAGGTGAACGGTGCCCAGATGGGTGGACACCACCACCAGATGAATCAAATGATGTACAGCCAACAACAGCAGCAGCATCAACAGCAGCAGCTCCATCACATGCAGCAACACCCTCAGGCTCAACACCCTCAGGCTCAACACCCTCAGGCTCAACACCCTCAGGCTCAACACCCTCAGGCTCAACATCCTCAGGCTCAACACTCTCAGCCTCAACACCCTCAGCAACAGTACCACCCCAGCGGGCTAACGTCCCAGCAGCTCATGGCCTCTATGCACCTCCAGAAACTCAACACACAGTACCACGGACATCCGCTGGGGCCCGGCCAGGGACATCATCTGGCTAACGGGGCCCAGTACAGAGTTGGGCCAGGTCAGCTGGCCAGCATGCAGCACATGGGTCAGGGTGGACCCGGCATGGTACTGGGGCAGAACATGGACATAGACCTGATTGACGAGGAGGTTCTGACAGCGTTGGTGTTAGAGCTGGGCCTGGATCGGGTTCAGGAGCTGCCCGAACTCTTCCTGGGTCAGAACGAGTTTGATTTCATCCCTGACTTTGTGTCTATGAAACAGCAGCCGAGCACCGTGAGCTGCTGAACGGAACAGAGCCCTCTGTTGGAGCCAGACAAAGAAGACAGTAATCACAGTCTGGTGGCGGGTACACAGAGAAGGATGGACTGGCTAGACTAAGACTGCCACAGACTGAACAGGTCACATGCGGCCCAGACCAGGCAAACCACATTGTTGGCCGCCTCTGTGTGAGTGTAGGCCGTCTGTCTGTTTGTGATCCTGTATGGTGGGCCTACTGAACACGCTGACCTACCTGTAAATAATAGGCCTACCTGTGCATTTAAGATGAATTGCAAGGACAGACGGTGTGGAGAGAACCAACCCTTCCTCTGAATTAGACTGGCCAGCATCAGTGTCGGTCGGAGACGAGATCTTTGAGACCGGCCACGGGGTAGCATTCTCTCTGACCCAGTGGCCTCTGTCCAAACTGTACTGCCTTTGTGCTTGCACCCCTGTCTTGTGTCCATGTGTGCTGAGGTCGCTGGGATGATTGTAGACTCCTTCATCAAGAGGGGAAGACGCGAAAGGCAAGCTGGGATGTCACAAAGAAAGACACTGTATTGCCTTGCACTAGATTCTATCTATGGTGTTTAGAAATGTATTTATTTATGAAATTCACCCACCAAGTAGCTAGCAGATATTTGAAAAAATGAGTTGTTAAAAAGTTGTAAATCTGATTATAAATTAGACAGTTGGGAGGGAGGGGGTTGAAAAGCCTAACTATATTGTGTGTAGGTTGAAGGCTGGTTCTTCAAAACAGTCGTGGAAGATTCCTTTCTCTTTACCATAATATTTCATTTATTAAGAACCTGAGAAAGAGGCCAGTCTGGCAAGGTTTGGTTGAGTGTTGGGGATGTGTTAGTCTCTGGTTTGAAGGTTACAGTTTGTCCTGCCAATCTGGTTGCTCTCCATAACATCATCAGAGGAACATTCTATTTGTCATTAAAATGTACATTTCCTTGAATATATCACATTAGCAGTTTCTGTATTACCTGTTACTGAATTAAATCTGATCAAATCACTGGCAAAGTACTATGACCCAACCCTGAAGCATCCTTATAGTCGGAGAACTGCAAACACCAGGGCTGTCTTAGAAAACTGCTCTGAACTCAGAGGATCCGCTTTTACGGTCAAACAGCATGAATGCTCTAGTTCAGTAGAGTCTCAGTGACTACTAGAAAACATTGTATGGTGTACTTCTACTGCTAGGTCTAAGGGTGAAGGAAAACACTGAAAACACAACAAACCATGGCCTATTTATTGTACGTGGCTGTGGAGAAGCAGGCCAGGCAACGCGAACCTCTGCAGTAAATCGCAGGTCATTCTGTTGTTCCTGGAGTTGACTTCGGATTGCGTGGAGCACGCATTCAAAGAGCTCTGTCCGAGGGGCGAATCCTAATCTCAAGTGAGTTTTCACCTGGCCGTGCATTGGTGACTGAACATTCAGATGTAGGATTGGCCCCGCCGCGAAGGGTTTGCGTGTACGGCCTACTTGGTAGTCGGTGAGGGTAATGACTGAGGCTGACCTGACCGGGGCCAATGTGCCGACTAAGTACGAAGGCAAGCCAGAGGAGGCCGCTTCAACTGCCCTCAACTCTGGACAGTGTTCATTAGTCCAGCCTGTGGACGCAGCATGAAGCCAAGTGCTGCTCCCGCATTGCTTGGTTTGGTTTAATCATTGTTTAAAGCTGCGTTTACCCGTGTGTTTTTTTAAATTTTAGTACCAAAGGGCCAAGACCAACAGTGAAAAGCAACACGCATGCATGTGCATACTCAGAGGTTGGTCTCTGTTTCCGTAGATTTGCTTAATCGGCTTGCTTCTGATTAGATTTAAATTACCCGTTCATACACACTTGTCTTAATTGAGGTCATTTCACGTCACATTCAATGACTTGGTAATTAGAAAACCTATCAGTTGAAAGCAGTGCACACTATTGGGACTGGGTGGTATTTTGGACAAACCCATGCTAATTAAAAAGGTTATTTTTATGAGGTTGTCAAGTGCGCACCCCCCCCCCCCCCCCCTTTGGATTGCAAGGTTACTGCTCTGCTCTGGTCCAGCGGCGTGGACGAGGACCTTCTGTCCCGTTCCCGTTAGGTTGTTTAACTAGTTGTGGAGAAGTCCGGGCCAGTGGGGGTGGGCACTGCTGGAGGACCAAGGTTGTGTTCATCTGTTCTAATACTGCAGGTGTACCATAGTTCCTCTGCTCTTTTTTCTGACAGAATATCGCTCTATTTCGCTATTGTTCAGTGAATGAATGTCCCAGTAGTGATGTATGGTTTTAGGCCAATTTTAACCCCCTCTTTGTCTGGAAAACTGCTGTGTTGCTGAGGTGTGAACACAAACAAACATTGGATGACTAAAAGTATACTCATTTGGGAAAACACCAAACGCCAACCATGTTGGGACATTTCCTGAGATCAGGTCATCATTTACCAGGCTATTTGCAGCTTGCCTGGTATTAGATCTGGGCCCAGATAATTTAGGGCAGATTCACCACCCAAAAATTTAAAACCGTGATCTGTAACAATCTAAAAAAAAAAGAAAAGTTTTTCTTTTAAGCCTTAGTGAGATAGTAGCCTCGCAAAGTCATTTTGATTACAGCTATCAATAATTGCAGCCTTCTTGTGTATGGTATCTTTGTACTGTAGAATAGAGGTAAAGTTGACATAATTAAGGTACTTTTCAGAAAACATTGTCAGATGTAATTGTTATGAATGGCTGATGTTTTGTGTAAATGACAAGAGATGTGTAAATGACAGGAGTGTTGATATAAATATGTAGCCTGGTAAAACCTGATGAAATGCTGGGCTAACCATTAAGTGTCAACTTTTAGTCCGGCTAAACCAGGCTAAAAAACAGTCGCATTATACCACAGGACTGGGTATATGACAGGCCTGAAGCTTTATGACCTAATAGACTGCATGTGAACATTTATGAAACGGTGATGTCATCACTTTTCCACACATCCGCTGAGAATGTACAGCAGAATCGAATGCATTGTGGGAACTGAAGTCTTAAGATGATGGATAAATGTTTGAGATTGTATTGTAAAATCTTTGTTCCAAATTATACCACTTTATTTGGGGGAACCCCCCCTCCCAACCTGAAATGCTTTTTTAATGTTATTGATTCTATTTTAAGAAAATGTATTTATTTTCAACAACAATAAAATATTTATTTAAAGAACTGGTCAGCGTGGCGTGTTTTTGAACATGTGCGGATTAGTCCCTGTACTGTAGGATGTCACCCACTTCTGACAATGACATTCAGTGAGACTGACAAACCCTGTGCTACGGTACAGTGAGGCACTGCGGTGTTGTCAAGAGGTTGGTCTTTAAAGCTATCTCAGTGGCTATGGATGGTAAACAATTGTCAGGTGACAGTGTTATAATGAGCAGGTTTGACAGGTAGTTATAGTTTACTGTATGTCTAGCACCAATAAAGCAACAATACTTGTCAAGACTCGTACCAAACTGAATGATGAGACTATATGTCTACAGATGTAGCCAAGCCGATAATCCCACCCAGACGAGACGGGCAGACGATATGTTAATCCCATCATAACTGAGGCCAACACTTGACCTATAGAATCGTATTGTGTAACTACTTTGTTCACTTGCTCTACTAGTGAAGTCCATTGCCTCTATAGAAGGTATTTATGAGGCTGTACTGAGGATTGTGCTAACGTTATAAATGATGTGTGTATATAACATTATAATGCCATATATTTAAATGTTAATCATTCGTCGTATGTTCTTATTCAGAAGACTGTTACTTTGTTTGTAGTCCCTCATCTTCTTAATACGTTTTAACATTTTGAATATATAGTTTTTGTATTGGTTTCCCAGATACAAAACTAGTACAGTTTATCATATAAAACTCTGGTAATGGGAGCATTCTGTAGAATCCTGCAGTGAAGTGTGGGATACTATACTACACACTACGATCCATCTATACATCATGTAGTGTGTACTATGGGATTTTGTAATATACTGTAGAATGTAAAGTAATTTTTGATGAACAGGTAGGGCTTCAGGAGATTTCTGAGAAATAGGCAGGAAGGAGCAGCTCCCCTTGTCACTCCGTAGGCAAGCTTAGTTATATTGTAGATGATCCAATCTTGATTTGGAAGCCAGTGGAGCGTTTGCAGGAGCAGGATGACATGGGAGAATGTTCTGGATAAGTTGCAGGGGTTTGATGGCACAAGCTGGGACTTCAAACAGCGAGCTGCAGTCGCACAGACGTGTGATAACAAGTGCCTGGATTATTACCTGCGCTGCTTCCTGTGGGAAGGAAGGTTGTACTCTAAGAATGTCGAGAGAATGAACCTGTAGGAGCGAGTTACCACCATGTTTGCAGAGATTGAAAGGGTGTGGTCCAATGGCACACCAAGGTGTGTTCTGGGAAGGGGACTATGTTGTCAAACATGATCAAGTTAGACAGGCATTCTCACTGATGAAGAGCAGCTCTGTCTTGTCAAGGTTGAGCTGAGGAGGTAGGCTAAAATTTAAACAGTCTTAGAAGCCACGCATTCAGAAATGTGTATTGCTGTCTGTGTGTCAAGAGGGTAAAGGGGGAAAAAGGGGTGAAGCAGAGCAATTGTTGAAAGGAAGGAAGCTGGATTTAGGAAAATGTGAACTAGGACAAACAGTGAGCTTGGGCAATGCAAAGAGCCTATATAACATAGATGACAGCTGTTTCTGTTGAGGGAGCCTTCCCGAATCCTGACTGATTAGATGATTCAAATTGTTCTGAAAGATATTTGGTCATGACTGGAATGTTTGACATCAGATGTGTCACTTTCTTGAGGAGTGGCCATCTTGATGATAGATGAAAGCAATAGTAAGCTTGAGTGGACAAGTGACATTGACAACATGCAATTCAAAAGCAGACAAAGATACCACCATTTGCTCCTGGACTATGGGAAAAGACATGGACAGATAAAAAGAGAACTATGGAGCAGCGTTTTCTTCTGGAGTCACCACATGTACCTCAGGGGCAAAAAGTTAAAGTCACCAATTCCATATTGGATGTGCGGTCAAGGAACACAAGATTAGAAGGGATATAGCCATGGGAGGGGGAGTGTTTGAAACAACTGTAAGGGGTGGAGAAAACAGGGATTTCTCTTTGTCCTTCCTTGATTTACTATGCAGAACCAATTGGCAGACCTTCATTTGTTCAGTGACAATCTTAATTTTGGGGCCACAATAGTCAGGTCGCAAAGAACGCCAGTTACAGCTCTGTTTTTTTAATTATAATTAATTCAAGAAAATCCAAGTCCCCGGATGGTTGGGTAAAACCCTGTCATGTACCCACAAGAATACTGCTCAGAATACTGTAAAATGGGTTCATTTGGGTTAATGCTTACTGGTAACAGTTTCCTGTCAGTTAAGTGTAACATCCTTTTGTTATTTAGTATGGGCAGATTCGCCATGTAAAACATAGCTGGCAGAATTATGTAAAATTTTACTTGCTGTATTCAGAGATTAGTCACTTGTTAATTTGAAACACATTCAGTATACCAGACATTCAACTCATTCAATGCCTTAGGTCAGATCATGATGATAGACTACAATGATAGTTTGATAGAACTTTATTAATCCGAAGAGGGGAATTTGAGTGTAACAGCAACCTAAAGGTATATATTTTTTAACAAGACTATAAACATAAAGACAAAATATTTGTTTAAATTGGGATTACAAGCAGTCAGGGGGGCTTCAAAGTTCAAAGTGATGATGTTTATGAGATGGGGGCGGGGCAATGCTCATAGTAAGTGGTTCCCAACAAACTTACCTGGTTAAATAATGGTTAAACAAAAAAAGTCTGGAATAAAGTACCTGAAGCCTATCTCTGTCACTATACGGCATTCCATATTTTCTCCTCCTGAGTAAGCACACCTACTTTCCCTGGACTCTGTTGACAATTTTACTAGACCAAAAAACGTAGAAAGTTACGTATTTACCCTCAGGCCAGGGATGGCATTCTAGGTAGGAAGAGTCACTGTTGCAATGGTTCTCAGCCATTTGCTCATGTCTGGGTTTCTTCTGAAACGGGGCTGTTGGCAGTTTGACTCAGAAATGCCACACCCTTTCTTTTTCTCACATACGTTTGTCAGTATCAGCCCTGGATATGCATTGAGGACTCTTGTGGCCAAATACAGTGCACTTAAGGACATTTTGATGGATACAACCGGGTAGGACAACCTGCGGGTTAATGAAGGATCACATAATTGATCACATTAAGATCATCAGGGGATCAGCCAATAACCTAGCAGCAAAGTGTGTTAGGCCACTGACTGCAAGGCTGATGCATCTAATCTCCAACAGACAAGGGAAAATACATGTTGTGCTGCGCAGTTAAAAAACATATGGGTTCTTCGGCTGTGACGCCGATCTCCAGGTGTGATATGGGAAAAGAAGCATTTCCAATTTACACCTGCCCATAAGAGTGTACATGTGTGAAACAGGACAAATACAAGCACCCACATTCATTTGATTAAACTGCAGGTGTTTTTATTTTTTGTTAAACAATCCCATGGCTTGAGTTTGTTTACCAACTTACTACCGAAAGCAGTGGAAGTGGGAAAAGTTCAAAATGGAGATGCCCTCATCGGCGCTGGGTATGCACTGACAGACGACACGGGGTGAGAGAGTATCCCGGTTTCTACCTAAGTGTCAAACAACAGACTGTTGTCTTCTCCCTCCCAGCATCCTCGCTGCTCCCAGCTTACTCCCTCCTCTCTCAGAAAATGCTACCGACCTGATTGCCCATTAATCCCTCCTCCCTGCTCGCTGTTTCTGCTGTCCTGTCAAATAAACTACGCTGCTTGCTGTTTACTGTCGACTCTGCCTCTCGCTCTCTCCCTGTGATGACTCATCACACACACACACACACACGCACACCTGTTTAATTAGCGCAATGATTAGAATAGGTCCAAGTGAAGGTAGCTATCTGTCTGTTTTTCTGGTGAGCTCTCGCGGGCAGGCTGCACTAAACAGACTCATATTCACGCAGTGATAGCTTAGACATGTCTTTATAGGATAACCTAGAGGTTTCTTGTGTAGAATGATTAGGCTTAATGATAGCCATGTGTTTGTGCTACATTATGTCTCTACACTAAACTTTAATGGTGCCTGACCTTCCCAAGCAAAGCTACAAGAAGCACATTAAAACCCATACTACTCCTTTACTGAACAACTGAACTGAGCAGTCCAAAGTTCTCCAGCCCTCTCTTTTCTCTTTCCCCCTCAACCCTCTTCCCCCTCTCTTTCTTTTTGTCTTTTCTTTTTTTAACCAGGAATTAACACGGTTCACCAGGCACCGGTGTTTGGACTGAAGCTATCTCTCCAATCGCTGTAATTTCTGCATGGTTGTCTGGACGTCACCAGCACCTCACTACAGCTCCTAAATGCGTCAATGGGCATCCGACCGAACGACCCCCCCCCCCACCCTTCTCCCATCCCCCTTCTCCTCACCCCCTTCCCCCGTTCCTTCCCACTCCAATGCCCCAGTCTGACTCCTATGGGCGGCATACTGTGTCCTTGAGGATTTTCTGTCTGACAAAGGCTGCCCCTCCCCCATATATCCTTATATCATCGTCTCCTTCAGTCTGTCTATATCTGTCTGTCTCTGTCCACCAGTCAGTTAATACAAATGGAATTTAAAATGTATCCAAACTTGGCTTAAATCCACTCCCCATTCCATGTTTAAGGAAACACAACTATTTAGTCATCATGAACTGAATCCGTGCTGTCCAGGTTTGTGCCAACCCTGGCAGTGTGTGTCTCTAGCTTGTATCTTATGTGTCTGATGGACAGAGTCTCCAGACAGGACAGGTGAGGTCACCAGGCTTCGATGACATATCGGTCTTGCTCTCGCCTTTTTCCACATACTTCATCTGCCAAAAGCTCTGACGCCCTGTTGTACATCTTGTTGTGTCTTGTTTGTAATGTTTTTCTGCCAATGTCTTCAGAACTCATTGGCCAACAAAAACATTGATCGAAATAAGCCTCGTGGTACCTTTTCTGGACATGAGTGTTAATTGACCAACCAACACTTTCTGGTCAATTTTCAATTCAGTCACTTTTAGAAATTCCTTCAGTCACTTTATTTATTTGGATGGGAATATCCATGCACTCTTTTAGGGATTCTAGAGGAGATCAAAAATCCTTTTATTGAGCTGGCAAGAAGAAGTGTTTCAGTCAGAACTGAGACAGAGTGATCATTAGCAGTCTGCCTTTCCTCTGGTGAGAGGGCCTCATTGTCTTCCTGAAAGCCTTGTCCTGCACACACACACACACACCCACACACACACACACACACACACACACACACACACCCACACACACACACACCCACACCCACACCCACCCCCAGGCACGGTGGAACTCGACTGGAGCGTGAAAGAAAAGGAGCAGAAAAGAAAATAACTTCCCTGTGAGAAGAATGGCGGTCCAAAATAACCATTGTCTGTTCTTTTCCAAGGTCAGCTGTGTCATTTTGATTAGATTGGAACATAGGAGTGTGTGTGCATGTGTGTGTCCAGTCACAACCATCTTTCTCATAAATGTCTTTAAAGCGAGTGAACAAGTGTGTGCGGCATCACATTGTCTCTAAGACCTTACTCAACCAAGATACATTTTGGGTCTTGTTCAAACAACTTACACAGCTAATAACTATGTCTTCACAGGAACAGGTCACCATTCAATCACCATTACAAGAACAAAGGAAACTGATGAGACTGTAGCATCTAATGACATTAATATGTTTTGTGAAAAATATATTTGTGATTATAAGAAATGGCCAATTGGCTGGCGACTGAAAACAATATGGCTGCTGGCGTTTCAATGTGCTTGAAGTAGCATTAGATACTGCATCTCAAGTAGGACGACAAGTTGAGGATAGGATTTAAAACTGTTTGTAATATGTAATATAAACATAGTAAATGGCAGTGGTAAGAAAAAGGATGGCTTTGGATGCTAAATAATGGATGGCGTAAGAAAGCTAATTAATGGATGGCCTAAGAATGCTAATTACTGCTAATGAATCTGTGTCTACAGTACTGTGATTAGATGTCCGGGGCGAATTCTCTGTGAGCCCCCTGAAACTCCGGCCTCCCACAAATTTTAGTAACCTACCAATCTCTGGGACAGGCTTCCCAGGAGACACACACCTCGTCAGAATAGAAACTCAATGGACGGCAGGTAGAGCACTGCACGCCGCCCACTCCAAGCAGCCTAACCATGAGTCATCGCCAGCCAATGAGAGAGGGGGATTTTCTGAGCAGTTTCTCTGTGTGGTGCATGCAAACCTGCTGAGTCAGCCGTGTCAATTCACTTTTCAGCTGAGAGGAATAGACATACAGTGGAAACCTCCATACACTTTACAATATATTCTGCTACCCACCGAAGTACAACTTACCATAGATGATCAAAGTGAAGGCTAAGTCTCCAAACTCCTTCTGTTGTTTAAGATTAGTGTTTTCTTCCTCTGCTCATGCAACCATATTCAGAGTTCGCCAAAACTGGTTGGTTGGAAGTGTTGATTTAAGGGCCTGTTTGTTGAGCACTGTAATTGTTTTGCATCTTTTTGAAGTTTTCTTTGTGTAAATCAACATATGGTAAGTCCCGAGAATGTCAATATACCCTATGACTTGAAGACACGCCACTTGGGTCAACAATGAACACTTTTGAAGTTGAATAGGCTTGATAGGGTGTTGTCGATTGGGGGATTGTGGATGGGGGTGGGTGTAAAAATCCACATCTAAGGGTTAAGTGTTCAATCAAAGTGCCACACAGAATATTATTTTTTTTCCTTATTCTAACCCTTAACCACTCTGAATGAATACATCAACTTGAAGTTCATGTGTGATATGTTCCTGGACATCATATATATAGTTTGTTACATGGACAACGGTAAAAACCCTACCAAGGCCCCTAAAATAGAGAGGAAATTCATAGTCTGCCCACATTTCTCCCTATCTGTGTGTGTTGTGTGTATGTATGTATGTTTGACTGATCTCTGTAAGACGCGCATCCTTTTTGTGATGACAATACAATGAACCATACATATCAAACAGTGTGTGGGATTCAGAGGCAGTTTACACATGATTGTGACTCAGCAACCCCAGACAGACAAACAGGGTGATAAATTGGCATACACATACACGTAAATACACATTCATGTACACACGCACACACACACACACACACACACACACACACAGAAGCTTACAGCATTCTCTCTCTCTGCAGATGACAGCTGAAACAGCCAGAGTTAGATGAAAAACAGGGCAGATGTTTTTAGTGGGGCAGAAAAGCAGAACAGTACAGGATGTGTGACATTAAACTCTGGACCACAACAGGAAGCTGTGAGTGAGGTCTGTTTTACAGTGGAGAATGTAAGTAATGTCGGGCTAAACTGTTGGCTGAGATCAAAACCACATGACTTGAATGGGTTCTCTTCTTGAATGGAGCTGTTAGACAGACAGAACTCTTGCAACATGAGAAGACAATTGGAGGTCATGTAAACAGCCTCCACTACTCTCCATCCCTACCCCCACCTCTCCTCTTATTCCATTCTCCCTCCCACTCCTCATGACTCATCCTCATATCCTTTATCACGTTAATGAGTGGGCATTACCTCCAAATGACTGGCGGTGAAGGCACAAGAGGAACGGGAGGAGGGACTGGTCTCTGCTGCCACCTGCAGTTTGCGCTCAGACACTGCCCCATAATACAGGTATCACTGTAATCCTTGTTCATGTATTTTGTGTAGGGCTGTCAAAGTAAAACAATTTTCAAATTCAACCAAATGCATCAGGTAAGCAAATGAAATAATAGACAGGGTCATATGGGAGTTGAGGTGGCCGCTGGCTAACATTTTTATCTATATTGTTCGTCATAGGAGAACTGCAAAGAATAGTGTGGGCACTGCACCCCTGACAGCTCCTGTTCAAGTCAAGCATGGATGGCTTTGAGGCTCAAAAATAGAAAAATGTGTTAACTGTAACAACAACAAAAAACGTGTGACCTTAAGCGGTTTAAATTAATCGCTCCTTTTAACACATTTAGTTCTGACCAAACATCAGAAAAGGTGATTTTTACAGGCCCCCATCTGAACCCCATTCTAACCACATTTCAGGCTATACATCAATAGACAATACATTGAAAAGCTTAATTGTGATTCAATGCCTGCACACCCAGCACCTCTCCAGATTAACAGGGCTCATTGGTATTTTGTACAGTACCTTAGCGTAGCCTTTATTGCACTTGGTGCCTAGAACAAGAATACAATAGTAGGAGATGGTTCGAGTAGTTGTGTGGGATCAGAGACCAGCAACTTTCTATTTACATTTACACTGAAAGACATTAATAAGCTATGACATCCTGATCATATTGACTGACTTGGAAAAATACAGCTCATGCATTGTCCAGTCAAGCCCAGTCCATAGTTTACAATGAAACAGAAATAATCGTATTCAGGGCCACATTTGAACATGTTCTAAAATTGCAATAACCGTAATGAAATACAAAAGATTTTGTGATTAATCAAAATTCATTATTTGAATTTTTTGCCAGCACTAAATTCAGGTGCTGGAGATATGTTTGGGTTATGTTACGGAGAAAACACAACACACTAGCCTGCGACTGAAGGGTGATGCGTTTTATTTCATCTGGTGCGTAGACCTTTGGCCATTCTGATGGTAGGAGGTAGAATAAGGCTGCAGATGTTTGAAATGGGAATCTGGGTCTTCTTCTCCCTACACTCTGTAAATTGGCACAGAGGGCACCGTTGGTGTCCAGGACATTGACTGGGCTCTATGGAAAACAACAGGCCCCAATGGGTCCCTCCTGGACGCCACCATGTGTGAAGGCTACCCGTGCCAGATCAGTATTTTGGGCTGTGATGAGGGACTGGTTTTCTGGATCGGCAGACGTCACTTCTCCGGCCTTTCTCAACCTTTGCATTACCCTTCCTGTTGCTGGTGTCTTCATATGTGGCCTTGGCTCAGTGTCTATGTGTGAACACACAGGTGACTGAGTCGGGCCACTCTGCAGGGCAACGATGGCCCGCGTCTGCTGGCGTATCTCCAGCGAAGACGGCCACGCAGTGCTGCGGATGAATCAGTTCCCCACATCACCTCTAAGAGGAGACAGAGTGCGACAGAACATCTGCCAACTATACACTGGATTTCCGTTGTTAACCAGGTAAGTAATCTGAGAACAGATCTGGTGTTTTGCTCAGGAACAGGGACATGTTTGTGTGTGTGTGTGTGTGTGTGTGTGTGTGAGAGAGAGAATGTGTGGACAAGGGCCAGTTTTTGTACAGTACATTTAGCATGGTCAATACTGGAAGGATAATGCAAAAACAGACACTCAATAATCATCTTCTATTTGGCACCCTTAAGTATGTCTTAAGGCCTGGGAGTAAAAGCTGTGCAGGGTTCTGACAGTTATAGACTAGAGTCACTGGTATAGCATGTCATGTCTGCCTTGTGTTAGTATAACGTATATTCTTTCCCCTGGGTGGCTGAGCGTTGCTAGCCAGGTTGTCATTGTAAATGGGAATTGGTGGTCAATATGCTTATCTGGTTTAATTAAGCATTATTGCATTAAATGTTCTATGGCTTCTTCTGACAGATTCCGAGGTCTTGGTTGGCAGGGAGCTTTGCACGAGCGATGGCGTTTATTCAACCCCCTGCTGCGCCTTGCGATCACTGTTCCGAGCACCGATGCGGCAGGCCCAGGTGTTCACGATGGTGCAGCTGTACAGCCGTTAGGGAGCCAGTTCGAAATCCTTCAACTTCCTCAGGGGGTGAGCTAACCTTGTTATTGCATTCGAGTTGTGAGCGGTAGTTGATGTTCGGAAGCTGGCCGGGCGATCCACAATGGTCGGCTACGTCCGACAGAATGAAATATTGCTATGCTAAAATAATATAACAGGTTAATTGCTAAGATGACATGATCATTGTTAAACTAAGACTGTTGTGATACTCCTCGACGTCACATTCGAGACATTTCCTAATATCCTGGTGATGAATCATCTACGCGCCTTGGCTGCACAATGATCCTGTCTTAAAGGAGCAATTTAATGGGTCTTGATAACCTGGCCCATTCCTGGGCGGCACCAGCTGACAGCAGCCCCCCCACGCTGCCGTCCCTCCCGAGGAACACATCCCAGTTATCGGTTTGGGACAGGCCTCGCCAGGTGAAGCCCCCGGGGGGACACACAGGGTGACCCTCAGCACCTGCAGATGGAGAGGGTCACACACAGGATAACTGACTGACCCACAGACAGGGGGATGACAGGAGACAGACGGAGAGACAGACCATCGAGAAGACAGACCTTTCAAATTGTGTCCCTCAGGCCCCGGTCTGACAACAGGTACGTCGGCCAATGTGTAGGAGTGTGGTAAAAGGGGATGGTGAAAGCCCTTCAGGATGAAGTCCACCAGCAGCAGCGTTCGGTCTTCCTGTTTGTGGTTACAGCGTAACCCCTCACCGAGGTACAGTTTTGCTTGCGTATACTCATAATAGCTAGCGTAACATGGCAACGGTGTGAGCGTGAAGACAATGTCAGTTTAATCATGATGCGGACATTATATTCGCTAACATTTTAGTCCATCTGTTCTTCATTTCTAAATGTCGGTCTTACTCACCACCCCGTCATCGTCCACGCCCACCAGCAGGCTGCCCCCTCCGCTGTTAAGGAAGGCACAGGCATAGCATCGCAGGTGGGCTTGGAACAATGAGTGCAGGTACTCTCCTGGGAGGGGGCGAGGATGGGTTTATTCTCTCCTGGCAAGGCATTGTTATGTTTAACGCGTTGCTACTACGGTTTTCACAAGCTTGAATGGTCTGGGGACTTTGTGTCAAGGTATTCAGTTTTTTTCCCTGAAGCGAGATTTTTGGTTGATGCATTGATTTCAGTAATTATAAAACTTCAAAATTCTGAGGATGTTTTTATAGGTAGAGGTGAGAAAGGCAATGGAGGGGTAGCGGTGCTTGTTGGAGGTATTTAATAAAAATCACTACAATGTAACAAAACTACATCAGAAAGATAACGAAACAGGACAACATTACAAGAAAAAGTTGGACTCATAACATGTTCACCTGGCACAACCAGGAGAGCACTGTTCACCCCTCTGAGCCTAGGTTTCTTCCTACCTTTTTGCTTTCTTAAGGAGTTTTTCCTACCCACTGAAATTCAACACCACTGTTGAGTGTTTTGTAAAAGCACTTTGTGACAACTGCTGATGTAAATAACTGCTTTGGAAATAAATTTGAAATAAAAAGGAATAATGACCGAAGAGAGGGAAGAAGGAACTTATATAGTGATGACAGTGATAAGGAGCACCGGTTTGGTCAATAACAACAAACAGGTGCACCAGTTGAGGGAGATAGGCAGTTGGAACTTACGCCAGGATGTGACAGTACACCTGAAGGGGCCTGTGCTTTTTGTATGAGTGCCTGTTTCTGCAGTGTAGAGCCTTAAATGATAATAAAATGAAGAAACATAATACGCATACTGCTGAAAGTGTTCGCGCTGGTGAATTCCCTTCTCACTGTCATTGTGAAAAATGGCTTAGGTACGTAGTTAAACTATCGCACTTACCCCATCACAGTGAATATAAAAAATAGTGTGGTACTCTGTAAACGACGTGATCACATTTTCAAGGCCTTCAGCTTGTTAGTCAAGGGAGGCTGGCTGGTCGTCTGTTTTTAAACTAAGAACTCCAGTGTTGTGCGTGACACAAACTAAGCGTTGTGCGTGACATCCCATTCTATGACCTACGACCCTGACCTCCACCTCTCTTGAACTCCACATTCCGTGTCTCGCCGCCCACATGGGTCCCGTAGAACAGCCTCTGCCCGCCGACGATCTCGTCCCCGTTGATGGCACTTCCGGGCAGGGTGCCTTACACGCCCAGATGGTTGACGTCCGTGGAGGTGATGCAGAGGTCACATGTCTGGGGAGAAACCGGCATTATTATTCTGATGAACGTTTTTCCGTTGTGCGTTGGCACCGCTACCGCAAATATCATTATGGCCATTGTTATTGGCTTCATCATCTTCAATACCATCTTCATCATCATCACCTCCCTCGTATGGGGGTCTCTACCTGCGCTTGTTTGCCCAGTGGGGATGGAGGTGTTCCTTTCTGAGCCTTGCTCTGGGTCTGCTCCTGCTGGGTGGCTGAAGGTTTGGCTCCCTTCTGCCCCCTACCCGTTCCCTGAACAGAACCTGCTGTGTTTCTCTCTCCCCCATAGCCACTCCATTGCTCCATCCTCTCCTGTGTCGACAGTCCTCATCTGGGTCTAGCTCACATCCTACATACCCAATATCTTCTGTCAGTACAACTGGATTGTAGATTGCTGTTTGGGACCATAACTTGGCACTGGTGTCTGCTTCCTGGTCACATTGTCCACTGGCTATGCTTGTGGTTAGCGAATCTGTGTTCTGATTGGTTGCTATAATCAGAGAGGGCTGTTGATTGGCCATCACTGGAGACCTCTGACCTTTGGGGCGACAGTGCATAATCATCAGACATGGGCGTATTAAAAAACACACACTGGAGGGTTTAAAAACAAAATGGCTACACCTGAAACATAGAAATGTTTGCACGTTGTGCAACCATCATCTGAGAGTCCATCTTTGTGAAAGGTTTGGCTGTTTTATGTGAGCTGATAACTATCCACTAACCTGGAGTAGTGTTCTATATAGGAAGTCCTTCTCACCCCAAGTCAGGGTAGGGTACCCTGTGTCAGAATAACAAGTATGAGCCAAAGTGTGTTAATTGTTGAACGTGGGCTCCTCTATAAATCATCATGTCATTAACGATGAAAACCGAACTCAGTCAAAGCCAACAGCCATGGCCAGCAAGCAACACAGACACTGAAAATGAATAAAGACACAGCTGATCTGTGTGTCTAAGAAACTGCCCTTGGACGCTGATCTTGGGGCAGCTCTTAATTTTCCACACTAATGACAAAGGGCCACATTGGAGTAGCGGAAGCAGATTCTAGACCTGGAAGCCTCAGTGTCTTCCTACTTTTCCTCGTCTGATGTTGCCTGGCTGACCTGGAAGGTCTCTCTGGTTCAGCATTCCATTTTGATATCCAAGAAACCTTTCATTCATTATGACATCATCGCTCTGGATAACGAGTTGAGCTGTGACCGTAGAGGTGCTCGTGTTTTATCTGGCTGGGAATCCTTTGGAGTTCCATTCCAGTAGACAGGGGATCCCATCAAGCTTCCAAGTTGATGTCTCTTCACAATACCATTACCCATCACGATTATAGAATAAACACAGAATCCATTTCATGTATTTTGAAGAGCAGCCTGTTTTCCCTATAAGTAATTTGAACATGTAATACTATATCCAGCCAGTAGATGCCAGTATTGTTATGAACAGACCGTCTCTCGGTATTAACCTCTCAGACTCGTGTCCTACAGCTGACGTTGCCAACCTTCTGACATGCAACTCACTGAGATACTTTAACCTCCAAGGAATCAAGATGCTGAACAGTAGGGGGATAGTTACGTAGTTAACTAGTAACTAGATTGTGAAAGAGTTCCCATACTATTGAAGGAAATCCTAGCAAGAGAAGGCATTTGATAAGGAGTGCATTACTTGAAAGGAACACATGCTTAAGTCTTTTACAATGAATCCTTTAATCATCTAATTTCATCATTCGAATAATTTGTGTTTATGAAATTGGCCATCAGTGCCCCGACGCCTCCCCGGATAGACAGTCTGCAAGCTAGCTCAAAAATGTACTCATCCATCCCCAGAGAGAGATGCACTGACCTCTGTCGCTCTGTCCTCCAGAAGACAGCTCTACAGCTCGCCTATTATCCCTCTCTTCCTCTCCTCCTTTTTCTCCTCCATCAATGAGTCATCAGCAGCAAGTCAACTTCGTGAAAGTCTTCATGCGAATATATTCTTCACTTTAAGAAAACTGCTGTTTTACTCCCGAAAATGGCTCTTTTAAAATGGCACCCTTTCTATTGCTTGCTTTCTCTCTCTCCCTCTGTATTAGTCTTATCTCTTTCTCCCTCTACCTTCATCAGTTTGGATGTCTCCCAGTTGTTTGAATGTGTGTGTGTGTGTGTGTGTGTGTTTAAACATTTTAAGGACACAACGTTTATGAACTTGCTGAATTCCATTGATGGCTGGAGGGAGGAGCCATGTCAACGATGTGTGTTTATTTGTGTGTGTGTGTGTGTGTTTGCTTGCGTGTTTGCACACGCACAAGCGTACAATTTGTTTATGAGTGTGTGCATGCGTGCGTGTTCAAAAAGAGCAAAAACAAGGAGTGAAAGATAGAAGCTGATTTAGTATTGGACGGGTGTTGTCGTCAACTCACAATAAGCAACAACTAAATAGCACATTGCAGAAAGAAACAGTTTCAACCCATTTATTAATCTTTTCAGGCAATGTTCCCTGTTCAGAAATGCAAATTGATTCAATCTGAGTCTGACTTTTAAGACTTTCAAGTGGGCTTTAATTAGCAACCGAGGCACAGCGTTTTAATGAGAGAGGGGGTGGAGAGAGGGAGGAGGACGGGGAGAGAAGGAGGAAAGAGGGAGGAGGGAGAGAGTGAAGGAGAAAGTGAGGAAGAGCGAGGGAGGATGAGGAGGACAGGGTGAGGGAGTGCTGTGTAAGAGATGCGGAGTGGGAGGGGGGAGTGGAAGAGAGAAGGAGGAGAAAAAGGAGATTGGGGCGAGAGGGAGGGATGATGCCGTTCTGATCGTGGTCCTTTGGGAGAGGGGTGAAGGACACACACATCCAGAGCTGAGGGCTTCTTAAAGCGAGAAGAAATCTGCGTCCTTCTTTCTTTCCCTGTGTCTGTTTGCCTGTCTGTCAGTCCGTTAGTCCTTCACCTCTGAGTCCCACTACTTATGCTCAAGGCCGCAGTTTGTGATTGTCTACCGCTAAAACGATATCCATACCTGAAGGCAGACCACCAAGAGGCCACTGTCTCCGGCACACATACGGTACTACTGCCCTCAGCTCTGAACTAACCCCCGCCCGGGTTTAGTGTTCCAGTGTATATAGGTTATTTTCTTCTGTTGTGTTGCAATGCTCAAGTTGTTCTGCTTCTTCTCGCTCTCTTTCTTCTCCTTCTATCTTTTCTCCTTCTCTTCATATATCCTGGTCTAGTCCTTTTCTCTCCATTCTCGTCTCTTAGTCTGTCATTGTCTCCCTCTCGGTTTCAGCCCTTCTATTTCTCCACATCACCTCTCCGTAATGTTCTGGTCTTGAAGCTGACTGAGCCTCCCTAGCCCATCAGGTTGTGATTTTGGGAGCGCCGAGCCCACAGGCTGGGATGATGAATGATCATTCTTCTCCACCTCTCTTTCATTCTCTTTTTATTTTCTCCTTCATTCATCTCTCCACCCCATCATTCTTCCCTTCCATGATCTCTCTCTGTCTCTATTACTCTCTCTTCTTCTTTCAGGCTCCCCTTTCACCCCTTCTCCTCTTATGACTATACCCTTTTCCCTTTAGCCACCCCAACCCCCATCAAGCCCCCCCCACCACCTCTCTCCAGTCCCAGGCTGGAGGTAAGGGTTGCCAGGTGTCAGGTTGGTAGATAAGGCACAGGGTGATGGAGTGTGTGTGTGTGTTTGTGTGTGTGTGTGTAGGTGAGTATGCATTTTGTTTTGTTGGTGTGTGTGGGTTTTTGTGAGTGTGTGTGTGTGTGTGTGTTTGGCGTAAGGTGATGGAATGTGTGAGGTCTGGTCTATCGCTCTCATTAATAACCCAGACAGACCCTACTAGCATCTGGGAGCATAGATTCACCCTACTCCCTAACATAACCCCTACACAACACGTACCTAACCCATATACAACCTAACCATACATAACCCATACACAACATATCCACATCATAACCTACAAAAAACACATACACACCCCATATACAACATAGCACAACCCATGCATAACCTATACACAACACATGCATTATCCATATAAAACACATACATAACCCATACACAATGCATACATTATCCATGTAAAACACATAGATTGCCCATACAACATCCAGTGAGGAAACCCAATGAGGAAGGCAACAAGATATTGATGCAGAGTGCCATCTTTAGGTCCTCTTCAAGCTGTGCCATAACTCATTTTGACCGCATGCTAGCTATAACCTCTACACAACCCAACCCTACATGATATATATATATACAATAAATACCTAGCCTACCATACAAAACACATACACAACACACACAACTCAACCATATATAGGCTAAATGTACAATGCATACATATCCTAAACATAACATACAAAACCTATACACACACATTACTCACATATAACTCAAAGGGGTTTGAATTATCTAAAGAATTGCGTTCAGATGGGATTCACAATTAAACTGTCATCTTCTTTCTCTCCTACCCTGAACATTCCTGTGTTTAACCCTTGTACACCGCTTAACTTCCTCATCAAGCTGAAACTTATAAACATCAAGTTGATATTCGCCTCAGTCTATCTGACAGAAAAATCTCCTTTCATGCATCTGTTTTTAGCAGTGGAATTTTTCAAACGCCACTCAGAGCTCTGTGGACTCGTATGACCTCGTCTGTAGCTGTCTTACACACACACACAGACAGATTGAGAGAGGAGAGAGAGAGTAGCCGCCAGTCTCAAAGAGCAGGACTCGGTGTCCTCTCACCACTCCCTCTTAAAAAGTCTTCTGGGACCAGTTTCAGCTCCGCTCTGAAATATGTGGCAGGAAGAGAAGAGCAGGAACTGCTGCACTGGAGGAGGAGAAGTTGGAGAGGAAAAGGGACAGAGGGGGAGAAACAGACTGTGGGGGAGAGTTGGAAGTAAAGATAGAGAACTTGGAGGAGACTGGAGGAAAGAAGGAGAGATGGAAAAAGCTAAAGCATATTTCCTTCCCGTCAGAGAGAAGTTGTCCAAGGTTCCTGGGTTTTAATGGATTTAATGGAGTCCTTCCAGGAGTCCAACCTGGAAACAGGAGTCTGACCAAGGCAAGCCTATACAGTCACATATCTGCCTTTAGATCACTTTGAACTGGTCCAAGCTATCTATCCTCTGCATCACCAACAGGCAAGCTGACGGAATGGAGGGAGATAGTACTAGAAGGATTGAGGTAGGGAGGGAGAGGGTACTAGAAGGATTGAGGTAGGGAGAGAGCGAGGGGGGCTAGAAGGATGGAGGGAGAGAGGGAAAGAGGGGGATAGAAGTATTGAGGTAGGGAGGGAGAGGGGGCTAGAAGGATTGAGGTAGAGAGGGAAAGAGGGGGCTAGAAGGATTGAGGTAGAGAGGGAAAGAGGGGGCTAGAAGGATTGAGGTAGAGAGGGAAAGAGGGGGCTAGAAGGATTGAGGTAGAGAGGGAAAGAGGGGGCTAGAAGGATTGAGGTAGGGAGGGCGAGGGGGCTAGATGGATTGAGGTAGGATAGATGTAGATGAATGACAGATAGAGGGACAGGGTGAGAGCGAGAGAGAGAATGAGAGAACGACAGAGAGAAGAGAAAAAGGAAGGGATAAGAAAAGAACAAAACAGAGAAGGGAGGGTGTGGAGCTTTAATAAATCAATTACAGTTCTCACTTTTGTCTCACTCTCGTTCCTACCCTCTACTCTCTCTCTCTTTTCCGTCTCCTCCTCTCTCCATCTTCTTCCCATCCGTGTTTTCCTCTCCTCGTCGCTTTAGACCCAGACGGAGCGAGGGATGAAATAATAAATAAACACATGAATAAGTTAGCAGGCGAGGATGAGACGACGCTTCGCTGCGGAGAGGGGGGGCCGGGAGAGAAGGGGGCGTGCAGGCGGGAGGGGGGAGAGATGGGAGGAGAGAGAGGTGGCACCGCTCTCTGGTGATTTGCTCCAACATCAAGCAGCTGGAGGTGCTGAAATATTTAAGGATGATGTTGACTGGGAAGCACAGAATGCTAATACAGCCTTTCTCTCCACTCTCCATCTTTCAGTTTTTCTCCATCTCTCTCTCCTTACTTCTCTCTGTTTCCTGCCTGCCTCATCTCTCTCCCCTTCTCTCTCGCTCTCTCTCTCGTCCCCCTCTCTCTTTTTCTCTCTCTCTCTCTTTTCGGACAGAGGAGCAATCCCTCTCTTTCTCTCTCTCTCTCGATCTCGCTCGGATGCACTTTGGTGACCTCCCCTCTCCTGTGACCTTGTGTGGCGGCGCGGTGAGAGGGAGCACCGGCATGCTAACTACAGAGAGGCCGGGCGGTCAGTGCGGCCGGCTGGGGAACCAGTGGGGCTGGAGGGATGGAAGGCTAGCTGACACCACAGGGCACCAGGGCAGCGGAGTGGAACCGCAGCATGTCGAGGAGAGCGGAGACGTGACCGGCCGCCACACCAGTAGTGTAGGTGGGTGGAGGGTTGACGTCGCAGGATTAGCCGAGGTTGCTAAACAGCCTCCACGGGTCATTCAGGGTAAAGCACTCCTCAAACCGTGGAGCATGTGAGGCTTGTGAATGGAGGAGGCTGGGTGGAGGCTGGGGGAGGAATCCATCGATTAACATGACAGGACAGTTACCAGTGCCGAAATAGAACGTCATTCCCTTCTTATGCGCGTTTCTACACGTGTTCTGTTTTTGAGACATATGCAAATGAAAGACAGTCAGCTGTTCATTTGGGGGGGTTTGTAAAAGTGGAAGCGTGTGTTTGACGAATGCAACGTAGCGTGTCCTCGACCTGAGGACCCTTATAACTCTAATACCTTTACGCATAGAAAACCACGAAGAAGGTTGGGTGCCTGCGGGTTCTGAATGTGAACGCTACAATGCCGTGCTCTGTGCACCACGGTGTTCGTGCAGAGAAGCCAGGATTTTAAAAAAGAGTTGAGAAGATACAAAAAGAACTTCTGTTAGATGTTGTTTCCTTATGTTATGCTGGAGAGTGCAGTCATTCAGACGGACGCAAACTGAAAATCAAACCAACGTGACATCAGAACAACAAGACCACTGTCTGCACAAAATTAGCAGTGCCATTACTCAGAGTTGTTAGTGTATGAAGTCATTATATTAGGAGACCATTCTTAACATTTAGTCTATCCGACTAAATATTTGCCAGTATGGGGAGGGTGCCACTTTCAGTAATTTCCCTATATGTACATTTATAATTGTTACTTAAGTTTTGTAGCCCATTTATTTTTCCCCATTCCATGTCTTTATGTCATGTCCGTGTCGGTCTTGCTTGTCGCAATAGTGGATCATATCAAGCTAATTAGGGAAATATGTTTGGCTTTCGAGTCATCTCAATATTATAAAATCATGAATAACAAAATCTGTTGAAAATCTGTGTTCAATTAAATAAATGCAACCTCTCAAATTTATTTCAGCCTTTCTCCCACCCAGTCATGTATAAGAAATGAGTTGCACTTGGGTAAAAGGTTGTGTTAGGGGGCATGTTCATCAGAATACACTCTGAGGGCGGGTAAAATGTGTCCAGCTCTACAGGGATTCCATTACTTTGTCGGGAAGGAGAAGTAGAAGCGCCACCATCCCGCTGTCTCCAAACCCCTGCCTTGAGATGACAAAGGTGCCTACATTTCATTGGCAGATCTGAACTATTAATGACAAAATTTTGTAGGATTGTAACAAACTTTCAAAAATGAACATCAGATGTTTGATGTTTCACTTTGCTGTAAGAAAACTTAAAACATCTGGTTTCACCTGGAAAAAAACCTTCTAGTGACAGTTGATAAATACTTCCAATGTATTCACTGTGTGTAAGAATAACTACTGAGCAGTACACATAATGGATGGAGGGATGTCAGAATGATGAAAGGATGATAGAGGGATGGAGGGAGGACAGCAGGATGAGTGAGGACAGAGGGATAGAGGGAAGACAGAGGGATGACATAAGGATGGAAGGATGACAGTGGGATAGAGGGATGACAGAGGGATGGACGGGGGATAGAGGGATGAGGGAGGACAGAGGGATGGAGGGAGGACAGAGAAATGAGGGAGAACAGAAGGATCAGGGAGAAAAGAGGGATGAAAGAGGACAGAGGGATGGAAGGAGGACAGGGGAATGAAGGAGGACAGAGGGATGAGGGAGGACAGGGGAATGGAGGAGGACACTGTGTGGGGCAGGGCATCACCACTGAGCGCTGTGACATGATTAACAGGCAGACTGGGTTACTGGGCGACATCTCACTGCCGTGTGTGTCTGTGTGTATGCCTGTGTCTGTGCCTGTGTCTGTGCCTGTGTCTGTGTCTGTGTCTGTGTCTGTGCCTGTGTCTGTGCCTGTGTCTGTGCCGTGTGTGTCTGTGTGTATGCCTGTGTCTGTGTCTGTGCCTGTGTCTGTGTCTGTGCCTGTGTCTGTGCCTGTGTCTGTGCCTGTGCCTGTGTCTGTGTTTATGCCTGTCTCTGTGCCTGTGTCTGTGCCTGTGTCTGTGCCTGTGTCTGTCTATGTATGTGCCTGTGTCTGTGCCTGTGTCTGTCTATGTATGTGCCAGCATGCATGGGTGTGTGCACGGTCCCCTGCCACTATAATCGTAGCTTCTTGTCCGGCTCCCAGCAGTCTGCCCAGACAACCTAGCACCTCCCCTCCTCTTCTCCTGACCACTCCTCCAACCTCCCTTCTAGCCCAGGAATCCACTGCCTCCTTCCACTCTACCACCACCACTACTACCACTTACAGAGACACCATCAGACAATCAGAGAGAGAGAAATAGCCAGAGAAAAAAAGAGAGACACAGTTAGAGAGACGGAAGTAGAGACAGTCTGAGAGAGACAAAGAGTGACAAAGAGACATTCAGAGAGAAAGAAAAAGACTGAAGTAAGCTGCTATTCCTGACCTTGAGCATTTACAGTACTACAATACTTTCATTCAGATAATAAGTTCCCAAAACAAATCAAACCTTGACAACGTCCCGTATCTGCTAGATGAAATACCACAGTGCAATCATTACAACTAAATGTTAAGACAACAAAAAGACAACCAGTCGAGAGCAAACCTGAAAGTAAGTTCATATTAATTGGTTTATTTGTTTTTCCTTGCTACTTTTTGCCCACACAGCACCTAATCCCATAGACACACCAGTCTGCTTAGTGGCTCTGATCAAACCAACTTGTTGTGAAAAGAGCATCTTTTTGTAAGAGCTTTTATTCTAATAGTTTGGCTATTCACATTTTATTTACCATTTGATATTTGAATAATTTAGCAGACACTCTTATCCTGACCGACATGCAGTTAGTGCATTCATTTCTAGGTGGTATGAGACCCTACCACAACCCAGTGATAGAAAGCACTCCTTACTCAATCAGGTCATCGACAAAATCAGCGCTGCAAGGAGGATTCAAGAATAACACAAATGAAATAGAGTTTGTTAAACTGACGGCCTGTACAGGGCCAGAACCATCCGATTCTTTTGAGATGTTTGCGTACATGGTTCATAACGGGAACTTAATCTTCTTTCTTTTATTGAAACGTATGTGTTTAATATGAACAGTTCATTTGTACTTCTTTGTTTGTCTTGCTTTGGCGATATTAACATATATTTTGCATGCCAATAAAGCCTCTTTGAATTGAATTAAAAGAGAGACATGGAGAAAGAGACAGACAAAGAGGGAGGGAGAGAGCGGAAGAGAGAGGGAGAGAGCGTGAACAGAGAGTAGCTGTGGAACAATAGCATCCTCTGTGTGAGAGCCGGCAAACAACAACAGATCTTCAGAACCCAGACAATGGCCACTATAATTCATATATGATTGCCTTCAGTGTGGTCACACTGAGCCTCTGTGTCTTCCATCCTATTGTTAGACCCTCTACACTGTCTGGGACATTTTAAGGGTTCCCTGTGCTGCGACCTGATCATTGGATCGACATGCTGGAGACACACAGAAAACCTCTGATGGTTTCTATCTCCATCCAGCCACTGTAATCAGGGCATGAAGGAGAGCCCTGGGATGATCTGGAGCCTGGCTGGCTGGCTGGCTGGCTGGCTCTACAGCTCCAGAGTGGTGAGAGGTGGGCTTACCAGAGATCCGCATATCTCCAGGGAAATGGGAATGGGAGGGAGGGGTGTATAGAAATACAGAGTGCAGAAAAGAGGGAGTGGGAGAGGGAAATAGAAAAATGCATGTTGGGGGTTCAATGTATTTTTTTCTTGGAAGCAGAATAAAGGAAGAGAGGGAATAGAGAGCAAGAGAGTAGAGAGGGAGGAGTGAGAGAGAGGCAGGAGTGAGAGAGAGGCAGGAGTGAGAGCTAGACAGAAGTGAGAGAGAGGCAGTAGAAGAAATATAAAGTAGAGAGAGAGGGTGGAGATAGAAGAAGGGACCAGCAGGGTGTCTTAGCTCGCTCAACTAGATGCTGTCCAGTCCAGCCGTCATCAAATGTCTCCTACCCCAGCTAGGGTTCTGAGGACCCCACCACAGAGAGCCAAGAGTCACTGTGATCTGTGATACACCAACACAACACAAAGAGCAGTCTGTCTGATTCATTGTCACTGATGCCATTCAACACTGACACGGCTGTGTGTGTGTGTGTGTGTGTGTGTGTGTGTGTGTGCGTGTGTGCGTGTGCGCGTGTGCGCGTGTGCGCGTGTGCGCGTGTGCGCGTGTGCGCGTGTGCGCGTGTGTGCGTGTGCGTTTGAACGGGGCGGGTTACCATCATAATGGCCAGACTACACACTGCAAACCTCTCATCATCTGTTTTCAAAAGAAGAGAGAAGTTTTGTCTGAGAAACGATCAACCCACATTCTTAAGATCTCTCCAACAAGCTGTATAGAGTGCAGGAACACCCGCGGTCCTCTGAATCCCCCGACCCCCAACGGCCTATAGTGTTGATGTAATGACTTACACATGTCCCCGTTACAACTGTGGCACACGGCAGAGAACTTTTCCCACCCTGCCGTAATGGATAGGAGTCTGTGCTCTTTGGTGTGATCCATGGCAATGGGCTTGTTTGGGGTTGAAGGGCCAACAAATGAGTTTCCCTTTACACAGGGCATGCGTGTGATAACACTTTGTATATGAAGTGCATTGTTTGGTTCATTGACTCAGTACTGGGAACAAATGGCAAAAAGCAGTTTTCTTCATGAGACTGTTTTTTTTCATCATGACACCAGCGACACAGCCTTCTTCAGAGACGCTCACGGTATTATTACCCTACTTGACTAAGGTTTGCGCACTTGAAATTTTGTGTGCCATGCAAAATGGTGGAATTGTTTTAAAATGGATTTGCCAGGGATAACTGAATGATTTAAATTATGGAATTATTGTAAAATGGATGTACCATGGATAATTGAACAATTTAACATATGGAACGTACAAACAATTTTCATTTAAAGTTCTTCCAACTATGTTGGTATACAAAAACTATACTTTCAAAATCACAGTGAAGAACCGATTTATTTATTAAACAGCCCCCCCCCCCCACCCGCAAAGAAGTCAAAACTGTGAAGACGAGTATGTTCCCTAAACTCAGATTATCTTCCTTTACCTCGACCTGCTTACGTTTGTAGTTCAGACGGTTACAGAAAGGTGGCCATGTTTATGTTGCGATCAGGTTTCACAAGCCAATAAAGCCCTTTGAAATGGACTGAGCTGAGTAAAAGAGATGGTGTGTGAGTGGGAGCAAGCAAGACAGAAAGAAGAGAAAGGCAAAGAAATAAAAGATTGTGACGCGAGAGAGAGAACAAAGTCAATGCAGTACGCCTGTGATGGTGCCCTGATCTTCAGTAGTACTTTGTGACCTTACCCGTGTCTGCCATCGCCACTGGGGACAGAAACACACAGGAGTGCTTATGTGTGCAGATGCCTGGAAGGAGCAGAGCAGCAAATTCTTGTGACAGGGTTATTTTGGACTGAGAGAGTCTTCCCATCATCCTCTATCTCTCTCTCACACACACACACACACACACACACACACGCGCGCGCGCGCGCTCATACACTCACACACGCACAGCATGGTAGCTGTGCCAAGGCAGCCCAGGGAAGCAGGCTGGGTGTCCATCTGTGTCCTGTCCACACCCCGAGGCTGCCCACTGTGGCCCTCCTTCCATCCATCCATCCCTTCGCCCGTCCTTCTGTCCGCCAGGGTGTGTCCCTGTCAGAGGCCCAGACAGAGAGAGGCGGGGACACGGCGAAGGGCTGGGGAGAGATGAAAGTACGGACGCCAGCGTTAGACTGACGGGTGGCCTGTTGGAAGGACGTGGCGTTGGCTTCCTGCCAGGCTGATAGTGACACAAAGACTCCCAGGCAGAAATGGAAAATGTAGATAGATGATGAAACCTCACCCATACCCGGGAGGGGTTTGGTATCAAAAAGACCTACACATCCACCCACACACACCCGGGATGGAATAATTTGCCTATGGGTATAGAATAGAGAACCCCCACCCCCACCCACGCACACGTGCACGCATTACGCACACACACACACACACACACACACACACACACACACATACAAATACACACCCAGTGAAATGAGTGTCCGTGGCGTGAATGGCAGTCTTTTTATCATTTCCCATGGCCTTGCCTCGCTGTGATGTTGCTGTGGATCCTGCTGTGCCTGTCTGTACTGAATAGGGGTCTTAACTACGGCTCTCCGGACCACCCTGTGTCTCCCAGCCTGGCACCCCAGAGAGAGGGCCTCAGACTGGGCCACACGACACCTCTCCTCTCCCTCCCTCTGGTTCTCTTCCACTGTCTCCTCCTCAGGACTAAATCTCTGGTCCTACATGAACGCATGCATACGCAAACACAAGCACGGACACACACACACACACCATCGCCTCGTTCTTCACTAAATTAACGAGCACAAAGTGCCTTAACGAGGGAGATGAAATAATGGCAGGAGATACTGGCTTTCCTTTTCTCTCCATTATCCCACCTCTCTCACCACTCTGTTCTCTCTCCACTCTCTCTTTCTGTCTCAACTCTCCCCGGTTCTGACTGTCATAGTGAGGGAAATAGTGAGACCGAAGAGCTAAGTAGAACCAGGCAGCACGTACTTTCAAAGCCGTTTATGTTTGAACAGATCTCTAGGCTTTATCCGGAACACGGACTTACGTAGGCTTTAAAATCTTACAGTGCAACAAGACACCACACATTAAGCGCTCAGCTGACCACACAGGTCTTTTCCAATGAGCTTTGGACCTAGCGTTCTGACACACAGCAGAGTAATAGGTGGTCCATGTCTGTGTTGGCATTGACCAGCGGGTGGTGATGCTTGGCAAGGTGTTGGAAATGATGTAGGCTCCTTGGAACGCTGGTACTGTTTTAACCTGTTCTTTTATTACGCAGCTCCCAGCCAAATCCTTTAATAGCCACAGGCAAACACCAGTCCCGTTGAGAAGAACGAAAATTATAAACATTACCCAACTTTTTAAAACAAACGTGATAACTACATGTACATATTGTTGTCACCAAATACCTGATAAAACAGATTGAGGTCTACAGTCACCTCCACCCCTCCCTCTAGGAAACACCATCTACCGAAATAATCATTTCACTCTCCCTTCCATGAAATGACACCGTAATTATGATGGTTGATGAGATTATCCTCCAATCTATCAGACTTATTTACAAGCATCAAGGAATGAACCCGTGATTTGATCCTATTTTAGTCATCATGACACCATCAAACGAATAGGTGGCTAACCGTCTAGCTAATGTTTAGGCATGCTTGACCTGCTGGAAGGTCAAAGAAACACAAAAATGTACTGTACCAGTCAAATGTTCAGACACGTTTACCCAACGAACGGGTGTGTTTGTCTAAACCTCTGAATGCTTCAATAATTCAACAAAACCTGTTACATCTGCTCCTGAAACAAGATATTTCTCCTGTCTTTCCTGTGTTTTATTGTAGACATCGCACGCTGTCACGTTTTATTGTAAACGGCGCACCCTGTCACATTTTCTTTTTGCTGGGGAATTGAAAAGGAGGAGGTAACAGATACGATCCAGGTCTTGTAGGCTGCAAGATAAATATGTACAGCTCCTGATGCAAACTCCAAAAGGACTGGCCGTCATAACACTTATTGCACACACATTTCAAATGAACCACATTGAATCACTGAGCAGATAAATGAGAAAAGGAACCTGTTGTTCTGTCCCTGAACGAGGCAGTTAAGTCTAGTTTCTGCCAGGTTTTTGCTGAAAATAAAACGGCATTCTCAGGCAAACATACCTGGTCAAATAAGGGTTAGCAAATATACTTGATAATTGACCAGTACGTCTTTTAACAACTGCCATATTCTTAAATTGATTTTGACCATATTAAAGAGAGTTTTCCAACCAAGCCTTTGGGTGTCTGTGCATGCCCACGCCCACACTGCCACCACTCTCACAGATCCGTACCCAGACACATGACCGAGGACAGGGAGGCCCACACACTGCACACTCTCAATGTAACACCGCTAATAAGAACCAGCCGCAGCCAGATCCCCCCTCATGTTATAGAACTGTTGTTTCTCGGGGGGAAAAAGGAGCCCGGACCCACTAGAACTTCCACAGGCAGACCAACAGAACGCATTCAGAATGACCTCGGCCAAAGTGGTCTTATTGACTGAATCCAAACCACACTGGACAGAATGGCACATTGCAATATTATTTAAACTAGCCAATGAAAACAAGTAATGTTGGCATGTTCACCGGGGTACGTTCTCTGCACCGGTATCAGTCCATTTACGTCAGCTGAGGGCTCGTTGTCTAGGTTGGCTCTCCGGCTAATAAAAGCTCCCAACCTGCTGGTACGTAGTTAACCTCCAGGTTAAAGCTACTCTCCCCCCTCGTATGGCCGTTGTGGATTTTGGGTGGCAGCCAGCGTGCCCTCTGACCGCCCACTCGTCCGCCCACCAACCACAACGGCCTATTTTGGCAAAACAAAGCATCAAGGCATCTGTCGGTTTGCCATCAGTGCGTCTGTATGCCAGTCATGTTTGGAACGGGGGGTGGGGGGCGCTGGCCCTTTAAGGCTGTGGGAACGAGGGCACAAACGCACACACACACACACACACCCAAACACTTACACACACACACACACACACTGCAACAGCCAGGTTTTCACACATTCCCGAGAAAGACATATTGAGATCATTAACACAACTAACTTGTATGAGATACAGGATTTGGGAACAAGCCAAATTGCCTTGAGTGTATGAGTAGATGTTTTTTGCATGAATGTGTGTGGGTATGTAAGTATGTGTGTCAGCATGTGTCTGTGTATCCCAAAACGTGCCTCCTGAAGGTGTTTGCTAGTGTAACAGTGTGTGTGTGTATGTGTGTGTGTGTGTGTGTGTGTGTGTGTGTGCGTGTGCGAGACTGTGTGTGACTGTGTGTGTGTGTGTGTGTGAGTTTGTGTGTGCGTGTGTGAGTGTGTGTGTGTGAGTATGTGTGTGTGTGTGTGTGACTGTGTGTGTGTGTGTGTGTGTGTGTGTGTGTGTGTGTGT
>JACXGJ010000815.1:0-27754 GCA_016801105.1 Esox niger | reverse complement strand
TTGTGCGGGCGATGACGATTTGAAATGGGGGCACTGTCCTGAATTGGTCCCGGGCGGGATTCATTTTTACATTATCATATCATCAGTATTAATGTAATCTATATTGGTAACGTCCAAATGAAGTCATCGCAGTAAATCCGGCATGGATTTACACACTTCCCTGACTCCCTTCGCCGTCTCGTCCTAAAAACGCTCCCCAATCTCCTCATCCTCCTTGTCCCATCGCTGACTCTCGACAATCGCATGGTGCCAAACACAGGAACCAGATGGATGGAAAGACCGGATAGAAGGAGAGGAGAAAGGGAGCGCGGAGGGAGGGAGAGAAAGCGCCAATACATTATCCCCTCTGTTATCTTCTCTGCCGGGAAAAAAGGTTAAAAGGGTCCGTCTTTCATCAGCTCATCAGCATCCACTACTACTCTGCATTATTAATCATCTGGTTACTGTAATCAAAAATTCTTCTTTATTTGGGCGAGGCAGCGAGGGGTGTGTCTCTCCACTCTCCGGCTTTTGATTGGAGGTGTGGCAGCCTGTCATGTCCCAAGGGCGGGGTCCCGCAGCAGTGTACAAACACAAACACACGTACATGCACTCTGTATACACGTATACACATATACACATGTGCACAAACACATGTTTAGAATGACTACATGCTTACTGTATGTCTACTTGAGCTTCTACCAAAAAGAGAGAACGGCCCCTCTCTCCTCCAGAGCAGTCTGTCCCCTGCCATCATTTGTGGTACACTGAACCTGTCATTAGTGCTGGGACAGTGAGAGTAAAGAGGGCGTGTGCGTGTGTGTCTGTGTATATGTATGTGTATGTGTGTGTGTGTGTGTGTGTGTGTGTGTATGTGTGTGTGTGTGTGTGCATACGCATGTGTGTGTGCTTCGTTTCTTTGTACGTCTGCGTGAGAAGAGTTTTCCCATATATACCACAACGGCAGCTCATACGATGAGTACACAACATCTAACACCACTGGAATCTTTGGACAATTTTAGGCTGAAGCCAAACTTTAAAATAAATGTCCTCACTGTCCAATCATCGAACCTGAGCACAACACAACACTCTGAGGTCAAGTGACTCAGCCTTCATCATCAACCTCACCATCACTGGCCCATAACGGCAGACCAGGGAGCTTCGATGTGGTTTCCATCCCAGGACGGAACGCCAGGCCGGGCTGAGTGAGAGACGAGGCTGTGAACTCTGAGCTGGACCAAGTATACTCCTCGGTGTGCCCACTAAACTAACCCATCCCCTTCCTTCTCTGGGTTAGCCAATGTCCTGTCATCATCAGGGATGAAGCAGTAAATAACAAGAGGAAAAACCGTCAAGATGAACAACAGCCGGTAATCTAAATGCTAATGCTAACACTAATGTTGTATAATATACGTGTTCTCTGTGCAGAAAATACAGTCTTCAAAGTCTTCCTTCAAAAAACGGAGACGAAGGAGGAAGCATCACAGAGGGAGGGTGAAGGAGATAAGCAGAGTGATATCCCTTCAATATTAACTTTTATCTTTGGCATCATTTGGCAAGACTTCACATGCCGCACAGCCAACTGTGTCTAGACTTCTACTCTGAAGCCCCTACCTCTAAACAATGACAGACTGTTTGAAACAAACTGATGGAGGAACGCAGAGGCAATAACATTCGTTCAGTAATACTGACACGTTGTACATGAATGCTTGCTGAGGCTCTCCCGTAACCACGTTTCCATCCACGGTTTTTATGTAAACAATGTCGGGTCGTATTCAAAATGAATGGGAGTGATGTTAATATGGGAGTGACGTTAACTTGGTGGGATCTTTTCTGTAAAATAAAGGTTGCAAGATATGGCAGTCGCAGTGGAGATGTTTGTTAACATTTTGAACCATGTAAGAAATAACGGTGCAGAGATCATTTCATTATGGGTAGTCAGGCAAAGAATAATCATCATATTAAAGAAAATATGGAACCAAGCCAAAAATAAATGTACATAAAGGATCCGTTTGTAAGATTTCTGCAATGGAATGGCTAATTCTACAGTATTTCCAAGGGTACTGAGAAAATATGATGTTTGAAATGAAGCGTTTCACAAATGGTTTGTCATTGTCTGTGTATTCAAAATGTGATTTTCTCTGGCGTTTGGGTCCAGGTGTCGTGTGTCGTTTTTCCTTGCAGACGCTAGAGGGCTGAACTTATAAATATGTCCTCCAAAAAAATTGTTCCAAAGGGTGATTTCACCTAGTCTCAAACAGATCACAACCAATCATAATGCTATTCAAATTGAGGTTCAGATGTGTAGAAGGTATTTTAGGATAAGGGATGTACTGCTTTGGTTTTAATAGGCAAGAATCACTTTTTAATGATTAGTTTGCTGGTGGGAGTTTTCTGTTGGAAAGAGATCTCAGATGGATGATCATGAGACAGTGTTTAGTATATAAATATACTAAATTCATTTAAGATCATGAAAATGTACACAACACAACAAAAGTAATATATTCAAATGTATTCAATATCCTTAAATCCTGTTACTCAGTTTCTTAAACGCTAATAAAGCACTTATAAAATTTACATTGAATTCAACAGTTTTCCCATTATAGATAATTATAGATTTATATACATATATATGTATATATAAATATTTATACACGCATATGCACAATGTGTGTGTGTGTAAAGTGTCACAATTACTCTGTTATATGATTATCCCACTGCCACCCTAGAAAGTCTATAAGACTACAGATAATATAAGTTACACTGGACATCAAGTGGCGGTGAAGGAGCACTGTGAAGGGCTTGGTGCTCCTCAACAATGAATACGAAGGGTCTTGTTTGGGGGTTAATAATGATTGATGTGTGACTTCACAAATAAAAATCCATAGTAGAGTTACCTACCCAAACTCTTTTTGAGCTGTTGGCTACAGCTCACGTCATCACTCACTGCTGAAGGACAGATATGCGTACTCCAGTTGGATGAAAACCAAACTCATGTTGCAGCAGTTATGTTTGCCATCTTCTTCTCTCTTGCTCTGTATGTCTCCTTCTCCTTTCTCTGTCTCTACTCCCTCCCTCCCTCCTCCTATTTCAGCAGACTTATTGAAGTGCTAGTGGTGCCAGAGATCTGTTGGATGGATAATTTTTTCTTCAGCTTATAGAAAAGATTTACGCTGCATTCTGAATTACAAACTTTAATATTAGAAATGTCTTTTACAGCCCATAGTGTCCTGCTCAAAAGTAATGCACAACACATGGAATAGTGTGCGATTTGGTACACACACACACACACACACACACACACACACACACACACACACACACAGTCTCTTTCTGTCAGCCAAAGAGTTTGAAATCTGGTGTCATCGTTGTTTTTTTACGACTTGTGTTTTACCCCGTTTGAAGTTTCTATAGTATTTTCACTGTGTTTTGGCCCCCCATCAACAGGGACGGTTAACAATGTACAGACTTAAAACCGGATAGTTGTGGTTTCAACCGGTTTTTGAGGAAGATGTAAGTGGGTGTAAAAATTTACATTATATGTGAAATGGACATTCGTAGTTTTGAATTCAGATGACCAACCAGGGACAGTACAGTCCCTGACTGTAAACTCTACAACATTCCCCTTCACAGTCAAGTGTAGTGGGTTCCTCACAGTTGCTTACGCATCCAGCATATACACTATTCAAACACCAAAAGGCATGGTGACCAAGCTGCCACCAACTTTAAGATGCTAAAACATAACATTGCTGGATTCCTGAGACTTTAATCATTGCATGGTTTGTTATAAAAAACACTTAACAATACTGGGATACTGCATTTGCCTTTAATATTAATAGCTCAAATGTCATCTTTGTTGATGCTTATTGGGAACTGAATGAGAGGATTTGTTTTTGGGAACTAAAAAAACCTGTGCTGAAAATTTTTTACTGAAGCCCCCAATCTCCCTGAAAAACAGTTCCATTTTGGTTGTTTCGGGGTAGCTCTACACTGGTTTAAAACATGCGGTGTATCATAAACATTCATTGGAAATGACATTCAAACATCCTCCAAAAACGATTGATTATGTTGGGTGCCTTTTCACAATCAGTTTTTGGTCCTTCTATTTCTGCAGTTGAGTGTAACCACAAGTATACTATTTATAAGGCATAGCCAATACAATACAAGTCATATTCTATTGACATAGGCCTGTGTAAACTCAGAGAACCAAGCAGTCATGCATTCACACGCTGCCCAAAGACACATGGTTCACACCCCGAAGCGTTCACACCCCTCTCCAGCAGTGGCCCACAAGGTTCCCCGCCTTTCTTCCCTCTATAGGACTGGGGTGTGGAATCCCTGGTCGCCTGGCTGATGATGGGGTGCGGCCGGACTGTGGCTTCCTGGGAGCGTCTGGAATCCCTATTTTACTTGGTCAAAATATAATGTAGTGTAAATATAGAAATGGTATTGAAATTGTTCACATTGTCAGATAATGACCGAAGGTGATAGCAAATAGTAAACATCGCTGACACAGATAAATAATTAATGGAATTCCAACATTTTGCTGGGAATTCAGTAAATATATATTTTTGAATGCATCATTTTTTATATATTATATACATTGTTTTATGCTTGCATATAGGCAAAGCATGAGTTTGTTAGGGTCTAGAACTCACCTGTACTCACATGACTGCTTCAGAAATGAATGTACTCTTGCATAATGCAACAACAGAATAAAGATTAAAAAAGAACTAATGTGTGGATCTGGATAACACATATCTAAACATTCCTTGGATTTTTTACTCTGTAAGAAAATATTAATCAGGGGTGATTAACAGATGTTTTATCTCCTTTCAGCACATATCATTCATAAATAATTAAACAGTAATAAATTACAACTTTATTGCACAAAAAATAGAAATGAGAATGTTGTTAAAACTCTGACATGCACCGTGAATTATGGGGGCTCATGTGAACATGTCTGCTCCTTTCTAAATCATGAACAATCGTTTGAATTTACTGTAGGGGTCTCCAATCATGTTCTGTGGACAGCTATAAGGGGATCAAATTATACAGGATGCATCTGAGCACCTGATCAAGATGGAGAGTCATCGTGAGCGGTGTGAATACGTATGTACATTACACTTATGAATTGAGTCTATAACACACCAAAATGTGGAGGAAGCGATGGGGTCTGAATGATTTCCGAAGGCACTGTGTTTCTACAATTCTCATCTTAGAGAACCTTGTGGGTCAACAGTAAAGCCACGAACACACTCATGTTCTACAGACGCTACTGAGAGACTGTAGCTCTAACAAATAAGTTCCTAGAAATAAAAATTGGGAATATTAAGAATATAATATTTTCCTAAATAGTTTTTAGAAAAGCCAGCAACATTCTTATTTTGTATGTAGCTCTGATTCTGGAAGTCAGGGCAAAATGTTTTTTGCTTTAGAAGAACTTTGTTGATCTACAGTAAGATGATTACAGCTTGCATTTTCTGTATTTGTCGCACATTTGCTTTGCAAGGCTGCAAAATGGGTTCTACCATGGATAAAAGCATTTATTTTCTTGGTCCCTGCCCCTTTTGATCAAAGCACACAGATTGCTATAGAGATGCACTTGCTGAATGTATATTGCTTTTCATCAAGCTAGTTGTAGTGTATGTGTCTTTGATTAACTTTTGTACTGCAAGATAAGTCTAAGGTCTTGCAGTTGAATCACACTGTGGGTTACTAAGTTGTATTTACACAAAGGATTGTTAAGTTATAATTATAAAACAATTGCATTGACGTTTCAGTAAGAAACCCACACAAAACCTAATAGGTTTCCAATTTTATTCAAATATTTCAGTAAAAATCCCATGTAGGAATTTCAGAAGGTAGATATAACCTGCTGTGGCTTCTAGCCTCTTACAAATTGTGAAAATAGCATTGCTTTGTGCTAAAAATGAGAGCATTATTTAAGCTAGGGGAATAGGCTTTTAGAATTATTCAAATGTACGATTTTTACTATATTACTAGCATAATTTCAAGAATAAATGATCAGAAGACGTCGACAGTTAATGTTTTAAGTTAATATTTCAAAGACATTTTATATGAAATTGTCCAGGATGCCTGACATATTCCCCATTTTAACGCCCTTGCCAGGCCGTCCATCCGCTCTCATTGATGTACTCCTCATACTCCCTTTGAACACTTGCAGTACTATTCCCACCCACCCTAAACCAGCCTGGACTAGCTTGTACTATTTTGGTTTGGTTGGAAAATGTTGGGGGGAAAGTCGTGTTACAGTGTAACCTTCAGTCATATAAAGATAGAGGCAGGATTCTACACTGTTACCTTTTAAATTACCGCCCCACCTTTGGTTATTATTGAGTCCAGAAATGCTGGCTACTTCCTCCAAGTCCATACAAAGCCCTAAAAATAGTTTTATGGGCTGTGAGCTAAATGACTACTGTAAGCCAAATGACTCCAGTATATCGACTTTTAAATTATCTTTCCCTTTCAAATTATGGCAAAGACTTTAAAAATGGAATTGATAGCTATTAAAATACAAAAAGTAGAATAGTAGAATATGCATCAATGTTGTGTCAATTGCTGTTCAATAGTTTAGGAATAGTCTGACAAATTCTTTTATAAAGAAGCCTATTTCTAAACCAATTTATTTTGGCCTGTTTAAGAGAAAGCAAACAATGAAAATGTACACTGTATTAAAAACACAGAGCAAACAGTTTTATTGTACTAGTACATTAGTGTGTAGACAACTGCTTCGACAATAAATGATCAATATCAGCAAACATTTTAAATATTAATGAGTAAATATATGAAGAATAGATAATCAAACAAATAGAAGTACCTAATCAATATTGCTAATCAAAAGGCCTAATAAAACAAAATATGTCCCGTGAGCTACAAAGACTTCTATCGCTACTCCTCCTCAAGGAACTGCTGCACATCCTGGTGCTGCTACATTGTTTCTTAATGACTAAGTTACCTAATATTGTTATTAACAAACACAAAATATCCTGCAATTTTATGACATTTTTTACTGCAGAAAAATAAAGTTACTAAAACATATATGATATATATTTATGATATTTTGAATATATTGTTATAATATATTTATGATTATATTTAAATGGTTTTGGCGGCTATATTAGTTTCATCCATAACCACAGGTGTTGGATTTTTTTTATTACCATCACAGGCCTACACACAAGACGGTTCCCTTTAATTTACATAAAAACAACTGGTCAAGTTAAGCCTGAGTATGAAAGAGTTGCAGGAGTGAGCCTCGATCCAGGAAGAGTTATTGTACGAGATGAGTGTATTTTGTAGTAAAAAAGAGCTTCTCAGGTGGTCTGGGCATAACTAGTGCAGAACAGGTCATTGTTAATGCAGCCATATTTGTCCAATTCTAGAACTCGCTCTCATGATTCAGCGAATCAAGGGCTAAATGATGACTTAGATGATTGCTGATTAGCTGAATCAGGTGTGCCAGTGTTGAAATCATCCCAATGCACATGATTGCATTGGGGGACCAAGGACATGAGTTTGGGGAAAACCAGCAAGAACCAAGGAAGTAAATGATAGGAGGACTCCCATCATACCTAACTTGTCATAATACACACACGCACACAATCCCATACACACACGCCTGCACGCACTCTTCTTGTAGCAGGCCTGGCATATCACCAGTTCTGGTGGATAATTGATTCTCTCTGTGCCATTAGTCTTTGAGACAGAGATGCGCCAACGAGAGGGGGTGCTGTCACTTAGAGGTTGGCACCATGCCCAGCTACACACGCCAATACACACACCAATGTACACACACACACACACACACTATAATACACACACCAATACACACACCAATGTACACACACACACACACCGACACCAATACACACACACTATAATACACACACACACCAATACACACCCGCAGCCGTCAAGGTCTGTTGAAGCTAGAACAAACCACTGATTGGAAAATATGCAAAATGGTGTAGGGCCTACATACAGTTGAAACGTGTCAGTGCTGATTGTACTGCATGTACACTATAATCAGAGCGATTACAAGAATGCAGAAACAGTGGTTAAACAGTATGTAGAGCTTCTGACAGTCTGTAGTTGTAGATGACACTATTCTGTTGTGTGAGTTGTGTTTGTGAGGTTATTGCGGTTATGGTAAGACGGCATTCCACCCTTCAAAGGAACCACACACAAACACACACACACACACACACACACACACAGTAAAGAGAACTCCCCAGACAAAGAGCAGAGCTCCTCTTAATCTCATTATCACTAACGAGAGGCTGCAGCCTGCATGTCTGCCCTACTGTCTGTCTGTCTTTTAACCTGTCTGTCTTCTAGCCTAATCTGTCTGTCTTCTAGGCTGTCTGTTTGTATTTTAACGTATGTGTCTATCTATCTGCTCTTATTCTGGACTGTCTGTCTACGACAGTAATCTGATACCACAGCCTTCCATCTGGGCAAGAAGACTCACCTCTTGTCGAACATAACTGTCATTATCAATCACTGTCAGTATGTATTAAGTCCTGCACAATCTCTAACGTTAACGCCATCTCTATTAACAGCGCCACTGTTGTCATCGCCCTCATTATGGGTCATTGTGAGTCCATTTGCCGCTGCGTCTGCAGCACTGTGGATTTCCCTGCATGTTGCCAGCATTTTCATCACTGGCCTGTTGTTTGTCGTCACCGCTGTGGCCACGTCTAGTGTTGCAACACACTCGGATGGTTGCGGGAGGACAACGAACGAGGCTTCAGGAGACGGTTTGCGTACAGATACGCGTTCGAAGCGAAGACGTGGAACGCTAATTAGTGGTCTAAGGTTCCATGTTTCTATCTAATTATGGAACATATTAATGAATGCCGCGGACGCAGATCCCGGAGCCCCATGTCTGCCCCGAGGCCCTAGATGGGCGCACTTAGGAACGTGTTCTCCTTGTTGTCTCCAGTGTGGGTTCAGCCCGTGCACATCAACTGTATGTGCTACGTATTGTAGCCACCCTTGCCTAGTTATTCCTGTGGGAGCAGTGGTTAGCGTGTTTGCCTCCGGGCTGGGGGAATGTGAAGATTTGCATATCGAGATGTAGTGGCCCTTTCCCATTAGGTGGTCTAGGTTGAATGCCATCTCACCATCTTCTCTGCAATGCCTCGCTTCTCCTCGTCTCGTCTTGCTGCTACCTCGCTTCTCCTCGTCTCGTCTTGCTGTTACCTCGCTTCTCCTCGTCTCGTCTTGCTGCTACCTCGCTTCTCCTCGTCTCGTCTTGCTGCTAACTCACTTCTCCTCATCTCGTCTTGCTGCTACCTCGCTTCTCATTTGCAGTCCGTCATTAATTAATTGAAGTAGACCCTACTTTACTTTAAAAGTTTTGTCATTTTTTTTATTCTGCTGTTGACCGACCGACATGCAGCCCTCTTCAAAAACGCACAAAGAACAGACACACACACACACACACACACACACACACACACACACACAAGACTTCAGGTCGACATGTCTGCTAATTAAGACTCCAGAGGAAGGGCTAATTGCTGTAGCCTGCCTCTCGGCGGAGCGAGAGAGTGAGGGAGAGTTGGAGGGAGGGCATTTTTTTCTTTCTCCAGCGGTGCTAGCTGCCCAGAAAGCTTTGCCCTGTGGAGCGCTGCACTGCAGAGAATTAAAGGATCTTATGTAAGCTTGTGGTGAAACTATTAAACAACTAACCACCAACTTTTCCTTCTTGGGAGGAACTAAGAACTGAACTGAACTGCCACTTGATTTAATGGAGCTCATTAAAAAATGAGACATCACAGAGATACACATCCAAACTCAGAATGCTTCTCAAATGGCCCCCTATACAGATAAGTGCACAACAGCCCATCGGGCTGTGATCAAAACTAGTTCACTCCAAAGGAAATAGGGTACTATTGATGCAGCTCCCCTTTTCCTCGGCCCTATATAACTTCAGACAGACAGTAATGGTACCATCTGAAAGACAGATAAAAGCTTCCTCGTACATACTTAAATACTGTGGTGTTAATAGATTATTGTCCAGGAAGAACTTTGAGGAATTGATACTCATCACCTTTTTCACGAAGGCCTGAAACTAGAACATCAAATATTATTTATGACTATGGTGAGACAGAGAGAGGGACAGACAGAATGAGAAAGAGAGACACCCATCACAAAGAAATAAAGGAAAGGAACTAAAGCTGTTGTGAGACACAATTAAGCCATGAGCCTAGCTAGTGAAGACCATTATTACCACAGAGGGTGCTCTGCTCGGCACATTCCTATACATCAAACAAAACACTCAATTCTGAGGGAAACAGCCTCTAAAAGAGAACAGCAGAAAAGGGAAAACAAAAATCAGGAAGAAGCTGGAAATGAGTCCAGGACTGCATCCCAAACGGCACCCCAGAAACTACATTGGGTCAAAACTAATGCTAAACAGTGAATAGGGTGCCATTTTGGGACGTGTCCCAACTATTGCATAACTTCAAACAACTTCATCTTCAAAGTTGCATAGCATTAAAAAGCTACGCTCCACTCCCAAGCTCTAAACATCAAAAACACACACAGTGGCGTCGGGGAGGGAGCGCTTTGCCTCGCCTCGCCCTCCCTTCTCCCCACGCAGATGCAACCTCACTCCACCCCCCCAACCCAGAGGGACACTCTTCCTCTGGGTATGTGGTAGAAGACTCCATCTGGTGTCTTCTCCCCATCCCTCTGATTCTGGGGGCAGGAAGTTGGGACCTGAATCCGTGTTTGTCCCTGTGGCCATTGTTATTACCCAGAATGCAACAGTGCCTGGAGCTCTGCTAGTGAAGCAGCCTACATAAATCCATACACTCTGTACAGTACAGTAATTAAGGTGTTAAGTATCTCTCACTCTACCTCTCCTCACTCCCCTCCTTTATCAGCGTAACGTTAGATTGCACATATTGGCAAAGTGTACTTTGGAAATCAACAGGGCAATCAGCAAAACAATAATTATGCAGAAAACATACAAGCAGTTTTTTCGGTCTGCTTGACATTGTCGCTCTTCTTGTGGCAGGCAGAAAACAAAAGGATGGGTAACCTACTCGCGCCAGGATGCCAGGAAACCTATATACTTTCTACACTGTGCGTGGAAATGAAGCTCCGATTCAGGTTGTTACAATAGTCATTGCACAGCCTTTCCTTTATATAGAGCACGTTTTTTTTTGTGGCAAGGCTGTGCTCACTGAGCCTGGAGTTTGTCATGGTTTTTTGAAGGTTTTAATCCGTAACCATGGTCAAATAATTTGCCATGGTGTACTGCTGATTTCGAGCTAGATATCACTACATCTTACTTTGTGTTTCCCAGTAGGTAATGTTGTTCTGTTTTGAGTGTGTATTCATTTAGTTTATTCTGATTGATTAGATGTTCTGGTACTGAGGATTCGAAGTGTTTGTTTAACAGGTTTGTGAACTCATGCCCAGAACCAGGCCAGGGATAGTTATCTTGGCAAAACTCTATGACAGGGCATGGTAAGGATAATTAAGGTGCTCAATATTTTAGGTTATTCACAACTGTATTTAGTGAATATTTGTGAAAATATGCCACACACACATTATGTTGTGATATATATTATACCTCAAACAACTCCACATGCAGGGTTTCATTGAGTATATGTGTCATTTAATCAAATGTTGTTTTGCATGTGGGATCCACATTAAATATATTTTTGTTAAATTTGTATATATTTCCACATTAATAGTTTTTTAAATAGCAACTGCGGCAAGATCCCAAAAAACCAACCATGTAATATGGGTAGTTATTTTCCGTTAGAATATTCAACTAAGCGATTAGCACAGATAGCCATGTCAGAATGCCAACAGGGCAGTCTGTGCTACTAAATTGTTTATGATTACAACGGAGCAGCTATAATGAAAAAAAGCAGATTATCATCACTATGACACCTTGTGAAATGTATTTATTTTGTAGCTGTCAACTGTAAATTGAGACTGAATAAGAGAAACTCGTTCTCTTTTTTTTTGTTTGAACCTTCTGGCCCAAAGCAAACATGGTCACGGGCCCCCGGCACACACACGCGCGCACACACACACACACGCCTGGGACGCCCTGGATAATGCCCTCTGCCGGACCCAGGGGTTTGTACCATGGTCTTGCAATAACACACAAATCCACTTATTCTATACTGAATTTTGAGTAGTTCGTAGCAACCTTTGTTGTAACAATTGCAAATGTTTTTTGTCAGGGAGTTTGAAATTAGAGTATTAACACTATGAGATTATTTTCAGTAAGTGATTAGGTTTATTCAGATAGTGTAGATAAAAGAGAGTTGTCAAAGATTTGGATCTCTAACTAGGCGGATGCATGTCTATTGAAATAATAAATAATGCAAGTCTATCACCGCTAGGCACCGATCATACATTTCTGTAGTAAGGCTCACACTTCAGCCGACTCCTACACTGGTTGATCAGGTCCTGTAGAGGCTCTGTGTATCTGGGAAGTTGCTCTCTTAGCTCAGTGAACTCTGCCTCTGAGCAAGCTTTTCTCTCAGCGGGTTGCTGGTGTGGTGGTCTTGGCTTTGACAGTCGTAGGCAGGCAAGGGAACGAGTAGAGCTGTTGTGTGGAGCTGGGCTACATTTCCTGCTGTTTTGTTGACTTAGGTGAGGGGAGAATCTGGCTGTTGTCCTTATCTGTTTTATGTTGCCGTTCAATTCCCCGGCGTGCCGTGGATGATAGTCGTTTTTGTACCAGTCTACTGTCAAAAACCTGTTCATCTTTTTCTACTGTTCTTAAAAAAGTCTCTGTAGATTCCCTTTCTTTGCTATGCAGTTAAAGTGTCTTGTTATGGACGCATTCCCGGCAGGGGTGTATTCTGTGAAAAAATAACGTTAGTAACAATCCCTTTATGTGAACAATAGGCAAAAAATATTTCCAGGTTCAAATTCTGTACACTGAACTGTGTTCATTTCCTCTGGTGCTTTCCTTCTCTTTTTTGCTTCTGATGGACTTTAAGCAGTACAGACTATGCTACTATACTGCTGATAATTGTGTTAGCTTTTAGTAAGCAAGCAAGCAAGCAAGTTTATTTATATAGCACAATTCATACATAGAAGCAATTCAATGTGCTTTACAGTGAAAATAGAAATAATGCAATAGAATCAAAACAGTTTACATCAAGGTTATTCCTCTGATAGCGCCAGAACTTGCATTACAATTGGTAAAATATAGCAGGATATACATTGAATAACTAAATAAATCAAGAAGAGAAATATAAAATACAGCACAATAATAAAACATAGAATAATAAAATAGAAATAGAATATAAAACATAGGAAGCTAGAAAAGCTATAAGACTAAACAGTCCTGTTATAAAAACAGGCTCACAGTGGGGTTAAGTTTAAGAACTCCGTCATAGGCACGTGAAAAGAGAAGTGTTTTTAGCCTGGATTTTAAAATGGACACGTTTGGTGAATGTCTAAGATCTTCTGGTAGTTTATTCCAGTTGTGTACAGCATAACTGCTAAACGCAGCTTCTCCATGCAGCTTCTCTCTACTAGCTGACCTAAGTTCATGGATCTAAGAGCCCTGCTCAGTTTATATTCTTCAAACATATCAGAAATGTATTCGGGTCCTAAACCATTCAGAGATTCATAAACTAAAAGCACCACTTTAAAGTCTATTCTGTAACTGACCGGAAGCCAATGCAAAGATTTAAGAACCTGAGTGATGTGCTCTGTCCTCTTGGTCCTGGTTAACATTCTAGCAGCTGCATTCTGAATGAGCTGCATCTGTTTTAGTCTTTTAAGGGAGTCCAGTTAAGAGGCCATTACAGTAGTCAACCATACTGGAGATTAAAGCATGGATGAGCTTCTCTTGGTCTTTTTGGGACACCAGGCTTTTGATTCTGGTTATAATTTTCTGATGGTAGAATGCTGTTTTGGTGACCGATTTGATATGACTGTTAAATGTGAGGTCAGGACACCAAGATTGCGGACTTGATCCTTGATCCTTTTAGGGCATTCACATGATAAGCGGCATGCTATGTCCGGAACACAAGGTAGAAAGCAAATGCTAATCCAAGTATGACATCAATAGGTCTACATTAGGGTGACCAGTCGTCCGGATTTGCCCGGGATTGTCCCGGATTTAAGCCTGGTCCCGACAAATATTTGTAAACCACTAAAATGTCCCGGTTTTTGACATCCATTTCCAAATCGTCCCGGCTTTCACGACAATTAAATAATGATAGTAATAATATTAATAATGTAATGTTTCCGCATACAAGTCGGAGCCAAACAAATAACTGCGACTAGGTGAGCTAAACGCTGAAATAATCGTCCCCCGTCCTGATGAAATCTCCTGTGGTGCATGCGTTAGCACATACATGTGCGCGTTCATTAATTAACGTGCGGTACACTTAAGGGTCCCGGTTTGGGGGTTAGAAAATTTGGTTATTTTAGTCAGCACTTAAAGAAAACCACTGCAACTTCCTTCATCAAATGTAATTGGTGATAACCTGCCTTAGTGGCTATGTTGCTATGGTTACCAGGTGTCAAAAGTTTGAGTTAGCTAGTCATTTCAACTGACAAATTTGAACTAGCTTGCACAATTAAGATAACTTCTTTTTACTTTCCAGCTCTTAATATTTCACTCTTGTTTTAAAAATCAGTTCTTAAGTTGTATAATTGACATTTTGCAAGCTTTATTGTCTTCAATTCACAACCAAAAATTAATTTTAAAAGTCTGGTGCATTGTTTTGCATGAAAGCACACTGTGATAAAGCTCTTTTTCCATCTCTTTCCAACCCCTTGCACTGAATCATCAGAATCACAAATACAGTATACAGATAAACACATACAAACTCCACCCACGCGTATAAGCAGAAAAAAGCTACTTCAAAATGCACCTATCCACCCACATAGGTTGACATACACTCATGCACCAACCGGTAATGCACCATCAAAGCTTAGCTGCCATTACAGTAAAACCCATACAGTGCGACTCACAGGCAAAGCCACACACCCACACACTCTTGACTGACACGCCTATCTATCATCGCAGTAATCAGTGACAATCGCCTACCTCAGTCAATTACGCCCCACTAATTGTTGCGATGCAGACACACACATAGTCGTACATAACCACACAGCCATGCATAGATTGGCTGGGAGGCGACACAAACAAACATACACACATTGGTATGATTTACCAAATAATAGCGAGAGCGGTATGCTTTTACTAATTTAAGTGTACTGTACATTCTCTTGTTGGCCATTCCAAAGGCCGGAATATGCAGACTGGAGCAGATGAGCAAGCGAGTGCATACATGCACACAGACACACAACCACTGGAGTTTTACTGTCTGTGTCAGATTGAACAATGAAAAAAGTTCTCTCATTTCTAAGTCAACAGAGGAGACGCCTGGACTGGGTGACGGAGAGAAAGGAAAGAGGGACTGAGGAATGACGAGGAGAGGACCTAGGACTCACCTCAATTAAGTGATAGAGAAAAAAGATAGAAGAGAGGAATGTATGGAGGAGCGCCGGATGGAGGACAGATTACTCACCCCAGGTGGGAAGCGAAGTGGCAAAGGAGGCAGGGAGAAATAGAAGTAGGTGAGGGGAGAGCATAACAGGAGAAAGAAAGGGATGATAATCAGATTGAAACATTTGGGGAGGGGGGAGTGGGAGGGACTATTGAGGAGGACGATAGGTAATAGAAGGGAGTGAGGGATGGATGGAGCTGAAAAAAGAAAGACTGGCATGGATGGAGAAGAGACTGACATGGATGGAGGAGAAGAGAGAAGTACATGGATGGAGAAGAGAGACAGACATGGATTGTGGAGAAGAGAGACAGACATGGATGGAGGAGAAGAGAGAAAGACATGGATGTAGAAGAGAGAAAGACATGGATGGAGAAGAGAGACAGACATAGATGGAGGAGAGGAGAGACAGAAATGGAGGAGAGGAGAGAGAGACAGAAATGGATGGAGGAGAGGAGGGAGAGACATTTTTGGGGGAAACTGTGACCAACTTATAATGTGCAATGACCTCATATGGCTCCGCCTGCATTGAGATGTTCTGTTCCAGCAGACAGCAAGCTCCGCCCCTTTACCAGACACATAACAGACACCCAGAGAGGTCAGGAGGACAAGTAAACCAAGACAGAGACTACAAAAGGCAATAAGCAGACAGTCCACTTATAGTAGCTCTGTGTGGGAGCTGAGGCTGAATGTACTGCTGCTGTAGTCACCAGGGACGACAAGTCATCTGCAATCTGCCTGGCTGTCTCTCTGCCAGGTTGTCTGGCTAGCTGACCAACTGGCCGACTGGAGGCTGTTCAGCGGGAAGGCTGTGGGGCGTTTGTTGAGGTTGTGGGGTTCTCTGTGTGTGGGTGTGTGGGTGTTCCATAATAGAGGCTGACAATCCTGCATGTGCATTATTAACTCTGTGAAGTGAAAGTTTGATACTTGGCCTGGGGGTTGTCTTAACCTGCAGCCCAGGCTCCTTACAGGGAGGTAACACATAGGCACGGACAAGCACGCAGTCACACAAACACGACACATATACACACGTTCACAAACTCACCCACATTGTTGGTGGTGTTTTGTGACAAAATTCAATATACAAACTTTAAGTGTATACTAACCTTTATGTAGAAGTACATACACACAAACACACACACACACACTTTCACACTATATTCCTCCCACTCAAACTTCTTTCTCCCAACATGGCATTCAGATGCAGATTGAAAGTGAACCTCTTTATATTGTCTGATTCGTTCTCATTCAACCCAAATGTTTAATCTCTGTGTGCGTGTGCGCGAGCGTGTGTGATATGGCTCATTAAGGACCCGATGTTGTGCCACAGCTGTGCTAGTCCCCGTGGATCCATCCTCACAGAGGGACTCACTGCAGCTGCACTGCCATACCATGCTTACACACACACACACACACACACACACACACACACACCAAATCCAATTTTAGAGGAGAGAGAAATTGGGAGAGTCCAAGGGGTGACACAGTGACACCCAAGTGTCTGTTCTACAGCTGATCCCAGTCAGTTACCTCACTCTCTCACCTCCACCGTAGCTTTTTGACACAGGACCTGATTCCCATCATCCTTCACTTCATTTAACCCTGCCATCTGATGGGCCAAATCAGCCGCTAAGGAGGCTGGAGGGCCTCTTTAAAATACACACATTCCAGATCTGCAAATACCCTTTAAAACCAATCTAGCTAATAAAAATTCATTCTGTCAAATGTGTCACAGTCCAGTTGACAGTACAGTAACGGATACGGATCCTTAACAGAATGCATGACGTGGGTTGGTTCTCCTACTGTACTCACGCTAATGTGAAGCCTGACAGGTCGTCGCTGAGAGCTGAGGTGATGGATCTATTCTGACGGAGATGGTGACAGCACACTGACAGTCTTAAAAAACCTCTACCCTCCTTACTGTCTCTTTCTGTTTCTCTCTCTTTCCTGTTACCATTATGTTAATGCATCCTTCACAGTATTCAGAGTTCAGTTAGGTTTCTATTATATGGAATGCAGGATTTTGTTTTCTGTCGCGCACTGCATGTATCTATACTGCATATGCCTGTTTCACCATGTCATGGCATTTGCATATAAATCCTCTCTCAGAACATGAGGATGTCCTGCATTTGAATTATCTACCAAAAGTATATTATATTCCATTTATGTGAACAGGTCTTTTTCAGAGAGAAATCAAGATTTGCCCTTTAATATGTGAGCACATTAATCATCACAGCCATTTAGTGACCTTGTGACCCCATACAGATCTCTCATTATAGGGTACAGAGAGACTGTGACCCCAAAACTGCTATCTTGGGATAGGGTACTCAAGCCCCTAGTTATTGGCTACTGGAAGCCAGTGATGCCTCTGTATTTTTTGCTTTAGTTTGAACAGCAGGACATCATCTGCACAGTGCATTCTGGGATGTTGGCGTCGTTGTAGAGCGTAGCATAGGTCCCCTGGGATGGAAATGATGGCGTATCTCCAACATCAAAGCAGCCCTTGTTGTTTTATAACAGCGTGAACGTGGGTGGATGGTGTGTACGTGCGCGTGTGTGAGCGTGTGCTTGTATGGGTGTGTGTGTGGGGGGGATAAATGACTTCTGCTCGCACTAACATGAAGAGAATATTCATTATCTATTCATGATACCGTTTCACTTTTTTCTATTTCTCTCGTTCTCTCTCCCCCTTTCTCTCTGGATCCCTTTCTCTCCCTTCTCTCCCTTTCAAATGAGTGAGCTGCTGTTTTATTCCGCATAAATTCAACTATTCAAACTTCCGTTGGTTTCATTGACAACCACAGCAGTCCCACACTGGAGAAGGTCCCAAGTGTTTCATGCATCTAGGCCGCTCTGTATCTCTCTGTCTTTTTGATCAGCGGCTGAGCTGTTGTGTTTGTGTGTGTGTGTGTGTCTGTGTGTGTGTCTGTGTGTGTGTGTGTGTGTGTGTATACTGTGTGTGTGAGAGCTTCTGCTTGCTTCATTTGAACTTAATGTTTGTATGTATATGTGTGTGTGGGTGTGCATGTGCGTTTGTGTGTGTGTGTGTGTGTGTGTGTGTGCGCGCATGTCAGTAAGATGTAAAAAGGATCAAAAACTGGATCATTGTATCCCTGGGGAGCTCCATTTATGCCACCAGCCAAGGAGAAGGAACGTAATTAAGAGTTTGTTAAGATACCCAAATTCCCTCTCACATCCACCCCTCCCTCCCGTTATATGCACTCGTTAACTCCTTCCTTCGCTCCCTTCCCCCTTTATTTCCATCCTCCCATCCCCCAGTTCTACAGCTCTGATAGCCAAAGATTATACATCTGACTCCCCAATACACCATGACATGAAGACGATGTGCAGTCACGTGCGCACACTCACACACATGCCCACACGCACCACCGCTAGCTACCCACTGATTATCTGAAAGACTAATTAGCTTGCGTGACAGACCAGACGGAAAGTGTCGATATGATGGAGACAGAGTTATTGCCCGTCAGGAGCATGAGAAGAGAAAAAGTCGGAACCAGAGAAAGAAAGAAAGGAGAGAAAGAGAAAGAGAAGAGGGTGAAATATGTGTGGAATAACTTCATTGTCCATTAATGATCATTGCCGCTTATACTAAAAACATGATGTCCTGTCATCAGTATCAGCTGAAACATTTACCAGGCATAAATGAAAATGTAGCTACAAATATCAAAAATCTGTTCATGGCTGCTGTTAACTTTTTACAGGTGACAGGCAACATATATGCTTTGTGTGTGGGGCTCTGTCAGTCTTTTGATCAACGCAAAATCACAAATCATGAAAAACGACTTTGTTTCCACTCATTGCAATCACTGGCGGCTGGTGACTTAAACAATGAAGGCGCACGGCAGAAATCTTGTTGAAAAATTATTTTAGACAAATATTTCAACCCTTATAAAAAGCATTTATGGCACCAATGACAGGAGAGCAGCTCGTCTCGCACAGGGGACTGAGAAGAGAAAAACTTTTATACAACTCAGCCAGGCTTAACAGCTGACAAGGAGTCAGTCCGTGCAATGATTCAAATCTAACTGACATTTATTAACGTAATTGTATTTTGTAAGTGAGCGACTCAACCCCTGAGGCACATCGTTCTACTTGAAGGCTTTAAAATCCTTAGAGTCATTTCTTTACCAGGTATGTCTGCAAGCAGAGTCTTTTACAGTAAGGGCCTAGGGAAAAGTTACAGACAGGAGGACTGTGGATGAATGAGCCAACTGGAAGTTAGGGATAATTAGGGTCTTGTTGTTACAAGCACCAGACTGGACATCAGTTAAATGTCCCATATGAAAGACACACCTACACAGGACAATGTCTCTTTATTAAGTTGGGATTTGATCTTTTGATCAGAGGGATGAGTAGTAGCCCACCAAGACCACTTCCAGCAGTGGACCCAACGAGGACCACCCAGCATAGCTTTCCGAGGCTGGCCAAAAGTGGAATAAAGGGTGAAATATTCTTTGGAAAGCAAGAAGAGTTTTTATGAAGAATCATATAGAACATATCAGGGGGATCTTTTATAGAATTGTTTGTTGAAACACATTTATTTTATACAGACACACTTCTAAACTATTATTGGCAGAACCCTTCATTGACAGTTCTAGGTAAAACCTCATTTCTATGAAAAACTCTACAAAGGGTTTGTAAGAGTTATGTAAAGTGATGAGAGAAAACAGTCACATGGGGTAAGTAATTTAATAAAAAACTGTCAGTAAGCATTGCTAAAGCCTTATTTTGGTTAACAAAATCAGTCATTTCTAGTGGTTGCCAACCTGATGCCTGAACTTGTGTGTGATGTTTTATTCTATTTTTGCGTATCACGTTTGCTATCAAATTTGCCCAATATACATGGTATATATGTTATACCCATAGGCTCAGTCACTGCCACTTTTCTCAGTATGTTAACAGGCATTGGTAGTTTTAGTTTGACTTCATTATATGTATATTAGGCAGCACTGAATTTTTGTCATTATATCTATGTCCTCAATGATTAGTTTAAGGATTGGACCAAAAGATTATTCACTTATTCACTTTACGCGATGTTATTAAACATTGTGTCAAGTCAACTAACTAGCAAACAGCTCATTCAAGCTAATAATATTAATAAATAGTTTTCAAAGTACTTACTTTGTTAACTGGATTCTCCCAGTGCCTGTTTTGGACCCTTATAAAAAACAATGGCCTGAATCCCGTGCAATATTACAACATGATACTTTAAAGGGCTGTATTGTGTATTTAAAAAATGATTTTCAACAGTCCTGAATAAAATATGGCCTTTGGGGTGTAGCGCGTTATAATAATAATGTACCTCATTAAATGTATTTATTTGTATATTTACATTGCCATTTAATATCCAGAGTCTTACTCTTGAAAAGCATAAATGCTCAAATATCATTGCAAATTAAGAAAGCAAAGTTTACTGTTAGCAAACATGTTGTTAAAATTAAGACAATACATTGAGAAAAATGATTTGACTTTAATGCACTGCCTGCCATTTCTGCTGATGCATTGGAGCCATATAAATACTGTCTAGATCTGTTGAAGGGAGGAAGTACCATCATGTTGAACAGTATTAGGGAGTTAGAATCAAGAGAACAAGTGGTGTTTCCTCCAGATATAATTTAGCATAATTTAGGCTAATTTAGACAGCTAATATTAAACACTATAGACTGTTTTAATCATGTGTTTGGTGAAGGCATATGTGCATATTTACTTCCATACTGAGTATCCCTGTTTTTCATGTCATCATTTATCTGACAAAAATAAATGAAATCTTTCAGAATATTATTGAATAGAACGGTCCTCGGAACAACCCACATGAAAATATATAAGATCATCCATGGTTGTTATTTTTGTATCATAAAAGTTTTCTCCCAATGATGTTGCGTGTCATTGGTAGTTAGTACCTCGTTTCCTAGCAGCAACACTCTCATTTCTCATGATGTGGGCAGCCTCTCTGATCTGCTCATTGCCATGTGCACTTTTTGCTAGCATGTAGAATTGAGCCAATTAAATTTCTCACTCGGTAGCACATGTCGAAACAGAAACAACCATTTGACTTTTGCCATTTGCAAGCTATTTAACTTACCCAAGCTACAGATCCCTTTGGTCCTGTATCAGACTGTGTATCTAAATCAGATGGTCTCAGACAACAAATCAGTGTGCCAATAAAGCTGTCATCCCAGCCTAGCTAGTAAAGGCAGGCGTTGTAATATGTGTGATGTTTTTGGAGTCTCTTATGCAGGACGGAAAACACATTCTGAGTGGCAACAGAGAAGAGAACGTTGTGAATGTGAATATCATGTCAGGAACCAAACAGATATATAGTGTCATGAAGTAGTGAACCAATAACCAGTCTGGCAACTTATTCACTAATAAAAGTAATAAAAGTACTACTTATATTTAGTTTTCTAGATGTGATTCAAGCTACATGGAATATGCACACCCAGGCAGAATTTGACACAGGGAGTATGTACGACTAGATAGACCTGCAGGCACATCGCATCCATCACAGCCGAATCAGTGCGTATCCTGAACACCGTCCTTCCACTCTCACTGCGTCGCTGCTCTGAAACAAACACACACTCGTACGCACACAAAAACATGCACTCAAACACTAATACACACACACACACACAGACACACACAATCTCATAGTTTCACATCAGTTTTCAATGTCTGTCACGGAGGGAGACAAACGTCTATGGGTGGAATGAATGCGAATATCTTTAGTTGACGCATGTTCTGAATGAGAAGACAACCAGGTAACTGCATGTGATAGTAACGGTTAGGCATTCATTCCTACAGGTTGAGACTAGGGGATACGTTTAGAGCCGAGGCAAGGGATTCATTCCGACTGGGACATGGTTTGGGAAAGGCTTTAAATAAAAAACTTGGTCTCAATAAATTCAGCCTGACATCCTTTGAAGTCACAGTCGGCTGCTTCTGACCACCTATCCCTCATTCACCACACCCTAGCAAACCGCATGTCAATTTAACTCTATTAGCACTCACCATGGCCACCAGTGGCCTGTTATCAAGTTAAATATACAATAGATGATCTACTCACCTAGTCAAACATCTAATACAGACGTTTATCTGGTGTGACATGTCTACACACACCCACACACAAACACAACCAAGTACACACACCACACCCCCTGCTCTTTCTCGGTCTCCGTACCGTTCACGTGCTCGCTGTGCTCGGCTATTCCCCAGGTGTCAGTTCTTTCAAAACAGTCTGCCTCTCCATACTGGTCCGTCTCGCCTGGAAGAAAAATGGAAGCGATGCTTTCTAAGCGAGGCAATAGACATCTCATTACACTTTCATATTCAGCTAACTGCCGCGGGTCCTGCGGCCGCCTGTTAGGCCGGCCACGAAGAGCCAGACAACCTCAGTGATTCAAAGAGCGGGGAGACCCATCTCCCCCTCCCCTCAATCCATCTTTCCCTTCCCCTCCCACAGGCAGGTGTAGCTCTGCTTTGAAATGTCGATTCACTTCCAACTCCAGTTTTTTGGCCATCGCGCTGTGCCGCGTTTCCCCTGCTGTGGCTATGGGTTGCTCCGCGTGGTCGCCCCCCGGTCCTACATTGAAGGTTGGTCTGCCACACGTTGTGTCTCACTTCCCAGGAGTCTATCCTGGTGACGTTTGTCCTGATATGGCCTTGGTTTGAGATAGGGTAGCTTCACTTTCACCTGGCAATGCTTCAGAGCCTCATCAGTCCCTCTACCTATCCAGAGATTTTCTAATTGTGTAAGGTGAAGGATTCCTAAATAAGTTGATTCCATTGGCCCCTAATTACTTTTTATTATATTCACCTACCATATGTGCTTAATTTAAACACGTTGGCCTATCTAATATTATGTAGGCCTATGTAAATTATTAAATGATGCACTATTCATGCACATTCAAGCATTTTCATGGAGTACAAATATTCAATGACCACAGTGTATTTAAACAACTGAAGCCAAAACAGGAACCGCCAATTTAAGAATCAATCATTTTATAAACCTTCCCAGTTACATTATATATTGACAATGAAAGCACTTCTTTTTAAAATACTCTATTTCAGAATATTATGGACATTTTCTGTATTACTAGATTGGATGTATTCATGAAATCACTGACCGCAGGTGGTTTATACGAACAAGCACAAGAAACCATGAAACAGCAGAAAAAAACGAGTGGTTTAATCCACTGAAATAAATGAAACAGCAGTAAAAAGTGGCTTAATCCATATCGAATCCAAGACATTCCTGAACCAAGTCTAATAAAATGTTCATCCCATTGATACATATCATTAGCAACTTCAGTCTTCCAGCACAAGTAGTAGCTAGTGTGACAAGGCAGGGTAACATATGAGATTACTAACTCCAAAACCCAGACAATTGCATTGCCCCTCTGTGAGATCTTTGGGCTAGTCTGCGCTCAGGATTCAAACTTTTGTCACACAATTCAGGGACCTCTCAATAGAAACTCTTAAGTGGTGACTTCACTAAGGTATAATTATGAAGTTACACAGGCAAAACTCTGTTACTCATCTATAAACCTGTGGAAGGTTAGAGAGCACAAATAATGTAAGACACAAGCTGCTGACCTCCATATTTTAGGCTGTGGCTATACAGGGGCCGAAAAAATCAATTTCCACTATTAGTGGGATTATCAAGTATTTTTAAATCAAAGGAACTTGTCTGGAAGGCAGTAAACATGCACAGTAATGTATAATGCTTATAGAAATAAAAACAATTCTCAAACCAAACATGTATGGTGTTAAATGTTGTTTGGAACCTTTGTGGAAAGATCAGACAACAATGTAGCTTTTTGACCACTAACACCAGAGATGGGTCTGGTGTAGAAGGAGGGATGGTCAATCAGAAAATAACCTATTCCACACTGTGTAGTATGGTGGTTGATATGTGAGGTTGTGGAGCTTCTTGTTACCAAAAGCCCTGGGAACCTGGTCAGAATACATGGCATTATGGACACTGAAGTATCAGCAGACTTATAGGAATATTGTCTGGCTCTGCCAGGAAGCTAGAACTTAGTCTTCCTTGGATCTTCCAGCAGGACAATGAGCTAAAGCAGTTCTCCAGATCCACACAAAATTGACTCTCTTACTGACAGTAGAATTAATGGCCATTCCACGTCTCTGATCTAAATCCCATTGAAAACCCATGAGTTGAACTAAAGAGGAGAGTCCACAGGCAAGGACAAAGATATGCTGTGTAGAGTTTCACATTTAACGGTTCCAATAACCAAGAAACACCACCTCTTCTGAAAAAATATGTTTATTGATTAAGCTTTTTCTCTTTGAACAATATAATCCAAAATACAGGCTTGATTTCTAATACTTTGAGTGTAAGTTCCTGAGTGTGGACTCCTATGTCATTTCAACACCCCAGCCATCTCCCAGCGATACAGTGACATTGGTCTGTTATCCATACTCCTCCATAGCTGTGCATTCGGCTGCAGTGAATAGCCTGGAGTTAGCCTTGGGAACTTGTGTCTCCTTTCTGCAGACTGGATCCCTGGATAGCCAGAACAACTGCAGATCACTGCGGCTCCAAGCTTCAGAGGTGTCTCTCCGTCATGCCTTAATTGTCAGACACCTTCCTCCTGTTCCTTCCTGGTCACCCAATCATTTTCTACACAACTGTTGCCTCATCCCTGTCTCTGGTCACCCTCTATCGTCCCCAAGTCACCTCCATGTCTGCCTCTAGCCCGGCCCAGAAAGCGGTGCGGTGCCTGGGACCCACTCCTTGGTATTGGGATCACTCCCTGCCGTCCCCCCCCAGACATTAGAGATGTCTGAGGGGATATTGCCAGGACATGGTGACCCATTGTGCAGACCTACTGAGAGGCATGTTTCATTATTCTTCTTTCTCTTTCTGTCTTTTTCTATCAGAATCTCTCACAATTGAAAATCTAGTGAAATATAGATAAATACAGGGAATGAAGGCTGACATATCGCTCTCCCCTCCTCTCTCTCCCTCCCTTTCCCTCTCTCCCCCCCTCTGTCTCTCTCTCTCTCTCTCTCTCTCTTTCCATCTATTGCCGTATCTTGTAACGCACTAGACAGGTTAGCCCAGGAGCTCGCTCACACATTTCTGCTCAGTGGGGGGGTCTCAGGCAGTTGTAGTCAAGACAGAGGCTAGGTGACCCCTGCTGGGCTCTGGATGGGCTGTATGTGTGTGTGTGTGTGTGTGTAACCAGGCTGTGGACAGGAACACACACTTTGTCTGGGCTGCCTGACTTGGTTCATTGTGGCTGGGGGACAGAGCTCAAGGTTACCAGGACTGTAGGGGATCGCTGAGCTCCGAGAACTCTCTCTCTGAGTGTCAGCATTTTCTCCAGGCTTTATGGCCGGTACTGACACAACCACCCAGGCACACACCACACCTGCTCTCTGGCACCACACACACACACACACACACACACACACACACACACGCACACACACACAGCTCATTTGGTCTGTTTTGTATTATGTACGTGAGCTAATGGGTGTGTCTGTTTATGGCTTTTATGAGACTTTATCCCACTGAATGTCACCTCTGATAGCCATTTTGCACCCACACACAAAATCTTTCCTCCATTTCTCTTACCCCCCAGTGTCTCACTCGCCCACATACACCAAGAGGCCTCTCTACCAAGTAATGTGTTCTTGCTCTGGTCAGGAGTTACAGCTCTGTATGGTCATAATGACAGGAATAGTATGGTCATAATGGCAGTGATATCAGGGTCAAGACAGTAGTTTTGACCTGATCAGTTATCTTATGGTCATAATGAAATCTGTATGGTGATCATAATCACAGTAATTGTATGATAATATTGAAATCTGTACATGGTCATAATAACAGCTCTATATGGTTATGATAGCTCTATACTGTCATAATGCAAGCGCTATATGGTCATCATGATAGCTCTAAATGTTCATAATGATAGCTCTATATGTTCATAATGACTGCGCTATATGTTTTTACGACTGGTCTATATGGTGATGGGGACAGCTGTATAGGGTCATAATGACAGCTCTATATGTTTATAATGACTCCTCTATACTGTCATAATGAAAGCTCTATATGTTCATAATGACTGCTCTATACTGTCATAATGAAAGCTCTATATGTTCATAATGACTCATCTATGCCATCATAATGAAAGCTCTATATGTTTATAATGACTGCTCTCTACTGTCATAATGAAAGCTCTATATGTTCATAATGACTCCTCTATACTGTCATAATGAAAGCTCTATATGTTCATAGTGACTGCGCTATATGTTTTTTATAACAGCTCTATATGGTCATAATGATGGTTCTACAGCTCTGGAAAAAATTAAGCCACCACTGCACCTTTTTCTTTCCCTTTCAAAGAAAGTTGAAAAGGAAGGTTTGGAGTGAGGAAAAGAAGTGTTCGATTTCCAGTGGTCTCTTCATTTTAACCTTCCTGTTCCTCCCTCAAAACCTTCCTTTTTTACTTTTTTAGTAAGGAAAGAAAAAGGTGCAGTGGTCTTGTAAATTTTTCCAGAGCTGTATATAGTCATAACGATAGCTCTATTTGTTTGTTATGACATCTCTATATGGTGATAGAAACAGCTCTATATGGTTATTATGCAGCTCTATATGGCCATAGTGAGTAACAGTTATATATGGTTGACTCACATGTAACACACAGCAGTATGTCTATAATGCAACACGCACAAACATGCATGCTCACACACACACACACACACACACACACCCACACACCCACACACACAAACACACAAACAGAGAAAAAGCCACAAAGTCCATGTTCTCTTTTGTTTTATTTTACAGTCACAGATGATCAGACACATCATTTTAGAAAAGAAATTGATATTTTGCTTGTCAAAAAAAATATTATACAATTTTCTCCAATATAGATTATGTACAGAATGGGATGTAATATAAGAATCATCATGTCTCTGTAATAAAGATGAAAAGCCACAGCATATAACCCATCTTCTCAACCAATAAATACAAACTGGGTATACTATGTTTGTATGCATGTACTTCTGTATGCACTTCTGTATTGTGCATGTTGGTATGTTGTTCCACACAAGCAATGAAAGAAACCAGGGCAAGTGATATTACAGGGCAATTGAATTCTGTCATCATTTGTGCCCTGTCACTTGTATATCAACATGTATGCTTCATACACCACACACACACACACACACATACACACACACACACACAC